>PVKN010007571.1:0-26441 GCA_004027915.1 Capromys pilorides | reverse complement strand
AAATTGCTCTCATATTTATCTGACCAAGGTATATGCTGGCACCGCACTAAAAATAGGAGCTTTGGATAATGGCTGCATTCAATTTTCCTAAAAGGGACAAACAACAAGTGACAAAGGTGGGCCAGGTGCTAAAGTCCCACTATACGACCTACACAAGAGCCGTATCCCCCTTCTCTATGCTTATATAGCCTCTTGTGTCGCAAGCAACAGTTGGCTTTTTTGTTCAGAAATGCCCCACCAAATCAACTGGCATGATGGCCCACAGGCACGAAGACACAGAAAAGTCCAAGTCCAAAAAGTTCACTGACAAAGGCCCCGAAACTGAGCCTCAAATAAATCAGTCCCGGAGTGTTTCTCCCTGCCTTCTACCTGTAACCCACATCCTGTCTACAAAGTACCTGCCCGGTAGCCAGGCATCCTTCTGGCCCCTGAATCCTCCAGTCTGGCACTTTGCAGTCTCTTGCTCGATATTATATGTCGACTCTTGCATCTGCCTTCTTCTTCCAGACAAAACCTCAGCAAGTATTCAGAGCTTGGCAAGCCCAGCAACCGCAAGCAGACATTGGCTGCTACTGAGAAACTACAGAAGTTGCCTTTCTGCTGCCCTCTGATAAATGTGTGCTCTGCGCACACACGCCGTGGATGTGCCCTGGCTGCAGAGAAGCCGAGCGCATCTACACAGCATCACACTGATAGATCCCCAAGTTGTATGTTGCCCAGGCAGATGCTACCCCTCCGGAAGCACGGTGAGGACAGTCTCTGTGTATTTGCTCCGTTTCCTCAAGTGGATTCCCAGCTCCCTTTAGAAATGGTCCGAGAGGATGCCAGAGGCTCCCGACTTTCCAAATTATGACCAAAAACTCCAGACACTGAGATCCCATCTACTTGGGAATTATGAAATGGAAAATTGAAGCAATTCCCCCAGATGAGTTCATGAATTCCTTCCTATTATACTTTTTGTTGGTTTCATTTGTCAGGGTGAGGATGAACTTGAAGTCCTTGCACAAGCTAAGCGAAGGCTCTACCTCCAAGCTGCGTCTCCACCCCGTCTGAAAGCAGAGACACAGTCTCCCGACGCAGCACCTGCTGGCCGACTTGAAGGCAGAGCTCCAGGTGCCATCTCCCTTGACCTGTACTGGGGGACAGTGCTGTGAGCATGCGCTGTGGATCTAAAGCTTGCTCACCCTCTTGATGTGGACCCCATAGGGGCTTCCTTGCTGTGGTCTACATTTCTATCGAGAACATCACAGTAACATGACAAACACATCAAAATTTTCTTCTTTGGAATTAACCCTTTCAGTGGCATTCTTCCTATGTGTAAAGCTGGATATATTTACAGGTAGTAATCAGACCCCACAAATTATGGGCCTAATTCAATCCAAGTTGTACACAGAGCTGGGAGAAAGAAAAAAGCTGCTTTTGATTCTCAGCTCTTCGCAGATGCTCATAACACCAGGCCTGTTTACGTCCCCAAACAGACTCCTTCAGGTTTCCATAAGCAAGGCAGACAGAAAGCAGTGCGGGCACACGGAGAACCTGGCTTGCTGTCCTCTGGCTAAGTGGAAACAAAAATTTTAGCATGGAGAAGTGCATGTAAACATCGAGTAGCACATATGTGCACTAATAAAGTAAAATTTAAAATAAGAAAGAAAATGTACCTCCCCAGCTCCAAAACAGTGAGGAGGGAGGGAGGGAGGGGAATGATGAGAGGAGAGAAGAGAGGAGATGAGAGGAGAGCAGAGGAGAGGAGAGGAGAGGAGAGAAGAGGAGAGGAGGGAGAGGAGGGGGCGGAGGGAGGAGGGAGGAGGGAGGAGGGAGGAGGGAGGAGAGAGGAGAGAGGAGAGGGGAGGAGAGGAGAGGAGAGGAGAGGACCACACTTTCCTGCCTCTTGCCTGGCAGCTGCTTACTATTCTGGAACAGCCATTGAATAGTCAAGAGAGAAGACTTGTTTTTGGTTTTTCATTAGTTTTTAAAGCCAAATTAAGATTTTTTATTTCCAATAAGCCCTTCATTCACCCTCCTGCTTCTGGACAGCCCATCCCTAAGGAGGAAGGACTTGAAACCCCCACTGCATAGTGTGTGCTTGGCACCCGGCCGCCTTTTTCTTCAGGCGGGGATGCAGAGGCTTGTTTTCCTCAGATGCTTGGAGCGTGGTTCTTCATGACTCATTTCAGACTCTGAGTCACGACTTGGGTAAGCCAGGTACTCAGCAGTATCAACAGATGAATTCTAGAGCATTGTATTTAAGGGAAAATAGGACAAAATGATTTGGGGAGGCAAGGTATTTGAAAACACATCAAAAGTGTTTTGTGCATAGAAGGGGTTGGATGCATACTCCCTAAAAATTTGTAACGTTGAAAATCAATCCTTAAAAATACAAAATATTTTTAAAAGTGAAAAGCAACTGTTACCCAACCCAAGAAACCTGGAAAATATCAGGTCAGTACTTCCAAAAATCATTTTTCAAATAAAAGACTACATTTTATGACTTGCTAGTTTGAACGACATCGTGTGATCTTAGAAGACAATTTCTCTTTTGTAACTAAACAAACAGAAGTGTAGCCCCATGCTGTTGCCCAACTATTGTAATGTCTCCCGTCCCCAGGGAAAGGAAGAACGCTTAATCTAAAAAGACTACTTCTGATGAGAGTGAAACTGAAGGAACAGTAAGCAACAAAAGAAAATGAAAAGAACCAAATATATAGAAGAAATTTGCCTTGGATTTAGAAAACGTTTCATTTGGAGAAGCAACAGGATATGGAAGCACTCTCAGAAGCAGTCCCAGTGAGGGGACAGCTCTGAGTAGGAGTTCTGAAACCTCTGATTACTGGGAGAGGGATGCGTGTTATGGGCCTAGCGCAGAGCCTGAAGGCAACCAGACTCGAGCTCCAAGCTTCCCAACTATTCCACTGCGGCTTCTCAAGGCAAAACCCAAATTCCTCCAAAGCTATCGAAGTTATAAATACCCATGCCTTTATTTTACAAATAAACTCAACACACGTGCCAAACGGTGCCACTGAACAGAAAACACTCTACATGACGTGAGTTCACCTATTGGTTGTCAGTGTCATGGAATACCATGCTGCTAGACAAACAAAGCTGATGAGAAACTCCAGGCCCCGTGGAAAAATAATGCTGGGATAGAATCTCAAACACAAATTGTAAAAGGCAGAGAGGTAGAGAGTATTTCATACTCTTTTGCAGAAGTGGTCTTCCACTTCTGCAAAAGATGAGAAAAACTTTACTTTTAATATTTATTTATTTACTTATTTATTTTGGTCCCGAGGATTGAGCCCAAGGGCACCGTAGCCCCAGTCTGTGAGAATTGTTTTAAATGAGAGGTAGAGAGACACCTAGTCACGGGTGCATGAATAACTCCATAAAGACAGGACACTGGGAAGTAATTAGTGGACAGAAGGGGTGGGGGAATTTTCACCATACCACCATTTATATCTTTGCAATTTAGAGCAAAGTGATGTTTCATCCACTCACAAATAAGGATGGTATTTTGGAAAACACAAAGAATATGATGCGGCATAGACTTCACTTGAGCATGCAGGTTGACGAGAAGGCATCCTGGGTGTAGAAGACATCTCCTTTTGCAGTGGGGAGTTATTCGCTCTCCTAATCCATGAGCCCCTTTGCCTCTGAAAGCCTTCAGGGGGTCAGGACAGTCCAGAAGGAAGGCACCGAGCTCTCCTGTGCATTTTTATCAGCACACTGGGAGCTGGTCAGCCGAGGAGCCCGGCTGCCTGCTGCGACGCCTAAGCCGCAACAGCTGCATAAACTGGCTGTGCCCCAGCCTGACCTACTTCGGAGACAGGTCAGACCAGTGCATGTGGGGATAAGAAAACAACCTTCCTTGCAGCCACTGGCCCCACTGTCAAGCTGCTCCAACAGAGAAGGACAGGGGTAAGGACTCCTCAACCCCCAGGAGCCTTGGAAGCTGGGCTGCTTTCTTTTTACTCTGGAATTGCACCCCAGTAACACTGGAGCCACTAACCTTTTGGGGGTGGGGTAGAACAGAACTTTTCAATCCAAGGGGGCTGAATAGATGTAAATCAAATGGAAAACTCATTGACATTTATCCTCTGGTTTGAAGAGGGTTATTTGGAAAGCGCCCTTAAATTTTCTAATTTTAAGGGAAAGGGACTTAAAAAGACTTAAGCACAAGGAGGGAAGAGCTATGAAGGCCTGTGAGGGTCACATGCCAGGCTGCAGAGGGAACAGAGGAGAAACTGAAGTGAAACACACTACGCTGTGAAAGGGCTCCAGGGGTAAAACTGTATGTGGGAGCCATTTTCAAAAAGCAACTTGTCAATCTTTGACATGGAAGACAAAGTGCACACACACACACACACACACACACACACACACAAAAGAAGTTACACTGGGGGAGGGGTTCTTGCAAAAAATGCCAAACTCATCTAAGAGAGAAAAAACCAACCCTGCTAGGATAAGAGGAAAAACGATTAAGAAATAGCCTCTGACATCTCACTGAACAGTTTTAGAATTTTATTATTTTTCATATATATTAAATCAATGAAGTTCTACACATTAAATAGTTGTGTATAAACTTTTTTTTTTCCTGGTGTGATGAAGATGCACTTTGTGGTGTGTGTTGTAAGTGTGTATGTGTGCACACACATTTGTGCGTATGTGCATTGGCTTGGGTTGGTGTTCATTGTTGCTGCTAAGCTCTAAAATAAGCTCTTATTTGCCCTCGGGCAGAGCCCATCTGCTAGTTTGTAGGCTGGGCACTGCCTGAGTGTTCAGAGATTTCCCCACCCCTAAGACTCCGGTTTTAAAAGTATATTTGCAATTTTCACAAGACGTGCATTTTCGCATTTTGTTCTCACAGGACCCTGTGAAGTGAGCATGATGTGCCCCCATTTTCGAGATGTCAAAACTAAAGTTCAAAGAGTCACACCAGAAGCATGTCTGGTCTCAATTCCAGAGCAAAACTGGATGTGCAAGAATAGGCCATTTTTACCATCTGTACTGTGCTCTTACGTGGTAGGAAAGGACATGGGAAAGGACTTCAGGGTGCATCCGAGTCAGACGGGACAAGAAACACTCATTGATTGCTTCAGTGACCCTAAAACTGGCCACGGAGAGTTCAGAGAGAAGAAACCTATTACTTTTGTTACAATAAAATAAATTGGACCAATCAATCTTCTTTAGTACCAGTTGACCTCACCTTGATATTGCTGATAATATAGGTAGGCACACACCTCAGCACACACACGTGCCTAACCTTTGGCTAAAATTTTCTTATTTGTGATAATACAGTTGAATGCTGAATTGTAAATCAAATATTTGAAGGTGGAGTTGTAGCTCATTAATAGAATGCATGCACCGGGCCCTGAGTTTAATACCAACCACCATAACAGATAAATTAATTAATACAGCTACTATGTCTATATTAAAATTTGCCAAAAATAAATAAATAAGGAGAACGATACTGTGACTAGACGTTATCTTTGTAACTGTAAAAATGACAAAATACAAACATAGCCTTTCTGTTAAATATGTAAATAAGTATGTGAGCACATCAGCGTTTACCATGAAGGTACTGAAGAAACAAGCTCTGCGTAGCAATATTAATTAACTTTTATAACTATTTTATTCTAACTTCTTATTGTGTCCATCTGATATAAAACTGAATGCATCAAGTACTAAACTGTTTCAACAACTATGCCGCTTAGTCGGTTATAAGAACTTTGTAAGTCCTATGTTTAAATCTCCATAAATCTACCTGATTTGGCTTTTTGGCGTGATCTCAGAGATGGCTAAAGCCACAAATCAGTGGTATTTCCTCCTTGATTCTGTGTCCATCCGCCCAGAATGTCTCCCTTTCCTCATCTCAAGCCATTTTGAGCAGCTACTTTTTTTCAAATGCACTCTGTCGGATTAGGATATGCGGGCTCTCAGAATTCAGCATTGAAATTAATATACTATAGAGATGCAGTAAAACTACCAGCAACGAGTGCATGAGAAAGTTCGGGCAATAAATTCTGGAGTGGGTTCGAGGGCAACAGCACAAAACTCCTTTGATACTGTCCATTGCGAGTTCTACTCTACTTCACTAGAGAAAGATATTTGTCAGTCACTGGAGTAGGAAAATGACGCAAAAATTCCAAAACTTTGATCAAGTTGGATTACTCCATGGGGAAGGTGTTTCACTTTGCTAAAATCTTGCTGCTAAATTTAAAATGCTACCAACTCCTTTCCCTACATGTAATAGGCAAGGTGAAACAATTTTTTCAGAGGTTTCTTTTTAGGAAAAAGTACACCAAATCAAATTCTAAATTACACACTGATGTTCTTTATTAAAACACACTTTCTTTCCAAAGACAAGTGACTATACCTAGAGCAGAAATCATGTGCTGCTTCTGAGTTTTTATAAGAAAAAAAGGAAGGAAATGAGGCCTTGAATAAAAGAATTCATAGCCCTATTCTGCTGTTCACCACAATTGCAGTCTGTGATTTTCCTGTTTTCCTTTGACAATAGTGATGTCTCCAATTCATCTTACTTAAATGTCTTGTAACATTAATGAACATTTTGATAATGACACATGTCCCAACTAGAAATTTGGAAATTACATGGGCTTTTTCTTTCAGTGTATAATCTCAGCAAAAATAATCGGTGTGCATCGGAGGCGCTCCAATGAAAGAAGGAAAGAAGGAAAGAAGCTCCAAGGCCAGGCCAAACTCACAGTGCTACTGGAGCTCGATGCTGGATCAACACTATACAGGGTAGCAAGGCTGAAAGCTGGGTGGCACACACTGTACAGGAGGTGCGGGTGAGTAGGCCAAAAAATATTTCCCAACAGGACAAGGGACAGCCACGTGATGCATCTGCTTCCCTCTTTTGGGCTGGAGAAGGATGGCAAAGTATGAAATTCCCGTTCACTTTTTCAGCACCCTTCAGAAATTACAGCTACCCAGCTAGAGGCAGCCAGTTTTGGGATCAGTAATATTGTGTCTGGGCACTAAGCTCAGGCCCAGCTTGGAAGTGGAACTTGCTGTCACCCTGGCAGTACATGAACATATAACCTAAAAATTAAGGGTAAAAAGTTATCTTCACCCCATGTGTATAGAACATATCCTTGTACATATGAAATATGCCTTTAAGAACTCTCTAAGGCTGGGTCTGCATCAAGGGCAGAGGGACACAGCAGATCCAAGTGGATACTAACTTTCAGCTTAATTTATTTCAACAGGTATTCCATACTGTGGCAAGGATACTAAACATTTGATACCACAGAGCATTTGAAAATAGACATACTACTATTCACTGGAAGATTGTAGTAAAAAAATATTGTAAAATTCCCACCCATGAGCCTGCACTATATGCAAGATAAACTAAAAAGCAAAATAAAATAAATTCCATGTACTCATTTAATACTGAAAGGGAGATTCAAAAGCGCTTGCTATGCAGTCAAAGCCATGATACACAGTTAAGTACCCAAAGCCTGAATCTGGCATAAATTTTAGAACCTTGGAGTGATTTGTTGGAATTTTCAAATTAAGCACAGATACGGTATTTCCAGAGGAACCTTTGAAAGAATGTTTTGCTCTCATAAAAACGAAAAAGGCAGTCCCAATATATTGAATTCTTAAACAAACAAACAAAAGTCTGCTAGTTCATCTAAAAATCAACCACCAAAATAGACATCAAATCACTCAAGGAAGTGTTTGCCCTAGCATTCAACAGCTGAGTATGAACTTCACTGTTGACTCAGGTTTTGATGACTCTAGAAAGTACAGTTCATGGGATGAGAAAACTTTTACATGGTACAAATGAACACAACGTGGTACCAGCACGAGGGCTAGTGACCAGTTTAGAAGTAAACTCCAAGGATGCACATCGTTCACACGCGAACAAACACAGATCTATTCCACTACTATGGGGTGGTGAAGTGTACAAGTGGCTCAGAAAGCCACCTGTGAACATAAAAATTATGGAAACATTTGTAAAGTTATATAGTCAAAACGACTTCCTGTGTATTTAAATAATTCTCTGCCTACTTTTATGCCAAAATCTGGCATGTTTTTTCTGCGTCATTCTAACTTGGAAGATAACTAATAAAGCTTCTATCATTTTGAAATTTAACAACAGGCCAGTAATAATGCCCATCCCCCTCTCCCTCAAACAGCATCGATTTGATGATAAAGTCACCATTTTAGCCTCGGTTCTAAACAAGAAATCACCATAGGATAATTAAAAACACCCCATGAGTCTTCTCTACAAGCCAACATGTAACTGGTTTCAGTTCCTATTTTTTAAAGAGAATTTGGTCAATTCCTCCTTAGAGGTTTCAGAGGAAAAGGAGGATTTTCCGAGACAGATAAATTGAAATGATCCTGCTTTGATCTCTGCGGTTAAGAATCCCTCACAATGGAAGATGGCTACTGAGAGGCCCCTGCTCTCGGCCTTTTAATGCGGAACAATGGTATCAACAAACAGCTACTTAATCAATATTTGGCCAGAGCCGCTGAAAACTTCCTTTTCAGATTTTAATTCCTAGTTGTAAAACAACCCCAGAGCAGCCCATGAGATAAGACATTAAACTGACTGCTTAATTGCCTTTTAGTGCTTTGTTAGTTATCTATGTACGTTCTTAATGGTTCTTTAATCTTTATTTACCCGCAGAAGTAAGTTACCTGTCTTAGAATCCCAGGGAACTTTCTTGAGCCCCATTGAAGCCAAAGGCTCTCTAGCCGGTGTAGGTGCTACGGAGCCCTGCTGTTCAATAGCCGTCACTTGAACGTTAGCTATCATGCTAGGAACGATATTGGCTTTGCGCTGAAAATGTGTATAGGTGTGCAGAGTGAAGCTGGCTGGGGTTGGTGGCAGCGCTCCTGTTCACGTGACGGGTTTCCCCATATTCCACGGGCCTGCACCGAGGGGCACTTGCCGGTTCTGCTTCACCGCCCGGTGGGTTTTATTGCTCAGCCCTGGGGACTCTTAAATGACCCTTTGGTAATTATTACGCACTTGAAATCCCTATCTCCCGTTCTAGGGCTATCAACAATCACATCAAACGCCAAAATAAACATACGATTTCAAGCATTAATTAGAAAATCTGCATGTTTTCAATAAGGCTAGAAAGTAAGTGAACGGCAGTCAACCGAGGCAAACAAACAAGCAAAAAATAAAAATGCTACGAACCTAGCCGAACCCTGGCGTTTCTCTTCACAGTCTTCCGGCAGAGTAATTGTTAAGGTTACAAGGAAAGAAAGGAACACAGCGTGGTATGCTAATTTAATTCAAGTTCTGCCATCTCCAAAACTTTTTTTTTTTTTTTTTTTTTTTTTGGTGCGGGACATTTCCTTCTTGAGATTCCTAAGGGTGTTGGAAAATACAAAATATGCTCTAAAAAATAGAGGCGATGTTGAGGTCAAATTCCTGATCCTAACAAATGGACCTGCAGAGTGTCCGGGTTGCCCCTTTAATAAACTCCCCGCGCCACTAATCTATGAGTCCATATTCCTTTTAGTCTGTGGGAAAGTTCTTCCTCCGCTGTCCAGGCCCCTAACCTTATGACAAAATTCCCTTCTCTCCTAACCTGGGCACACATAGGCTTGCCCCCACCCCCAGTGACAGCACTGGCTTATGACGAAAACGCCCTTTTCACGCACTCCCTGCAAAGGAAACATTCCTAGGACCTCAAAACCTTATTCACGGGCTTAAACTTTAAAGAAATGAAGTCGTTTGTCTGGGATAATTTTAGAGAAATTCACAGCTCACAACCAAAACGGGCCCAAAGCAAAACTTTTGTCACTTTTACTTCTTCACATTTAAAAAAAAAAAAAAAACACCCTGCAACAATGTCCAATTGGAAGGCAGACCTAGAACGGGACACAAACTCCCAAGAAACCTACGCTTGGAGCCTCTCTGCTTAACCTTTGAAGCGGCTGCAAACCTCCCACGCTCGCTAGTGATTTTTAAAGGGAGGGGGTTTGTAGGAAAGTGTATCTCCAGTCCCAATCAAAACATCAGTTTGGCAATCTGGCCTCTCTCCCCTCGCACCCCGGAGCTGCCACTTCAAAGCCGCTACAACAAGTCAGTAATTGTAACGATGCATCTAAATATTTAAGCGAGAGTCTCGCAGGCGCGTTCCATTTACAGTCCGCATCTGTCCTCTAATTCTATTACAGCACCAACCAAAAATATTGCCCAAAATTCACAAACAGGAAAAGCGTCACGGGGGAGGGGGGAGGGGAGGGAAAGAAGAGGAGGAGGAGATGAGGAAGGAGCAGTTTCTATTGATTAGTCACCGCTTTTGTGTTAAGGGCTTTCTTTAAAATAAGAAAAAATGGGGGAGGAGGCTGCAGAAATTTCACTAATGTGAGCCTCAGGCAAGGGAGGAAAAAAAAAAAAAAAAAAAGAGGAGGAGGGGAGGCGGGCTGTGTCTAGATGAAAGTGCGGAGCACATAAAGGGGGCAATTGAGTCGGCTGCAGCCCGGCGAGCTAAGCTGCTGGCCGGCCGGAGCGCAGGGAGGGGGCGCGGCGCGCTGGCGCAGGGCGCGGAGTGGGGGCCGGCCCATTGTGGCGGCGCCCGCGGGCCGCTCCGCCGCGCCGAGGGAGGAACAGAGGCGCCCATTGAGCAGGCGATGCCCAAAGCCCCCGGTGCCCGGGCCGGGCTCGGCTCCTCCAGGCGCTCCTGCTTCGGTCTCAGGGCGGGCCGGGGGCTGGGATGGGAGGGGTTAGGTGTTCCTAGGCCGCCAACCCTCTCCTTTCACCCGGGGACCGAGCTCCAAGGAGGGATCCCCGAAAGGGTGCTCCCCTCGTGGCGCACCTGGTCCTCTCTGGATGGGGCGAAGGAAAACGGAAAGTGGGGAAGGCGAAGAGGTCTGTCCCTGTGTGCCCTAGCAAGCCAGTCACAGCAGCACCCACCGCTGCGACGTCTGGCGACAGCACCCTTCGCGGCGCAGACGCCAGAGGTGCCTCCCGGGCCCACGTCGCCCTCCCACTCTCCGGGCTCCCGCACCCCTTTCTCAACATTCGTTCTGTTTTACGAGCAAGCCGAGCGGGGCAGCCAGAGACTTTGATGCCCAAACATCAGAGGCGAATTTTTGAGGTTTCTAAGCTTCATACTACTCCGTCTGTCCTTTTCTTGGGCCCCTTCAGTTCTCCAGGGCTCATCCGGAAAAAGGAGCTGGAGGCGTTGAAGAGACCGACTCTGCGTCTTCCTTGACAACCCGAAATTAAATTAGGCTTCAGCCTCGGAGGGTGTGTGTGTGTGTGTGTGTGTGTGTGTGTGTGTGTATGTGTTCAATGGCACAACCCCCACTGGGGAGAATACTCTGATTTTAAAATGGTAGCAATTGCTCCTGAATGACAACCGGCCCAGCTAGACGGCCCAGAAGACTAGAAACATTTTGTAGGTGAAATGACCACTTTTTCCACGCTGGAGAGTCCATAAAACTTCCTGGCACAGCAGCTATTGCGGCTCATTGAATAATTCATCCCTCATTGCAAGCCCATAATGTCCATTCTTGGCCCTTTGTGGGGCTGTTTTCTCTTCTTTTCTCCTTGAATTATAAAAAGGTTGCCTTCCTTTGTTCACATCAAGCTGCTCGGAGCTGGAGCTTTGTCTGGTCCAAGCTAAAGTGTGAGTTTCAATGGACTCTCCGGGCTTTGTCTCCCAAGTTCATCTCCAAGTGTAGATTGTGTAGAGAAGGCCTTCTTTGTAAAAGCTGGAAAAGTTGTACAAATGTTTGACCAGCTCATTTGGGGCGTTTTGTCTCCTGGGCCTCAGTTGCCTGTGCTCGGAGGGAGCGGCTTGAGCTGCTCGCCTAGAGCCTCCAGCAACAAGTAGGAAAGCCGGGCCGGAAGCCGCTCCAGCTCTGAGTGCCTCTTGGATTTGGAGTCGTCTGACTCCACGGCTCCTCACTTTCCTCCCACCCCAGCACCTCAGAGCACCCGCTACGTACGGCTAAAGTGAGAGCAGAGGTGTCTTTCTCAGACACGAGGGCAGAAAAGACCCATCCAAAATAGAGAGGCTCAGACTTAGTCCTTGCACGTCCTCTGCCATAAGGAGGAGAACAGCGTCTGTGGTCACCCTGCTGGACCTACTGAGGGGTGGGGGGGCTTTTGTGCCTGCATTTTTTTTAATGTCGTGTTTTTATCCCCAGTGCTAGATATTGAGCCCAAAGGCAAACATTTCACTACTGAGCTAAGCCCCCAGCCCTGCGCTGTGCTTTCTTGATTCTCCGCATGCCCGCAGAGCGTACACTCTTCTGTTGATTTCCTGAACCCATTCACTTGGACTTGTAGCATTCAAATCTTGGTGCTCCTGTTTTGAGCTGTTGCACCGTTTTCTAAGCTGTGGAAAGCCAGCAGCTGCCCTAGGGTTGGACAATGAAGGTAAAGGAAGCAACTAACTTTCTGACCCAAGTCTCACCCCGATGCAGTCTTGGTGAGCACACATATGCTCACCCCCAACTCTTGGTGAGCTCACCCCCAACTCTTCACAGTAGGCAAATTCTCTAAGCCCACAGGAAGCTCACCTGTCCCTCTGGGACAACTTTTCAAGCAACTCTGCCCAAAGAAATCCCAGGCCAGTCACCAGGTATAGACAAGGTACCTGGTCTAGCCCCCCCCCCAACACACACACCATCTGAGAAAATGCAACTAATGGCAAGGCTGAAGATATTGAGACACAACCCCCCCTTCTACTGTAGAATACTCTTTCCCACATTTCTCTTTCATAGTGCTCTCTCTCTCTTCCTCCCTCCCTCTCTCCCTCCCTGCCTCTGTTCAAAGACAACTCCAAGCAGCAGGTAAAGGAGACGCTGGCTGGCGGCAGTTCTTGCTCCCCTGGGGGAGATTCTCTCCTGGTGCTGACAGGCCACAGCCAACATGGAGTGGGTGGTCTGCACCCCTGAGAGAAGGGGGGTACCAGCGCTAAGGACTCAAGAATACAGATCCCTTCGACTTGTTGCAATCTAGAGCTTCGATTCCCAGATACATGCGAGTTAAACCCCTCACGCTTGAAAACTAATTTAAAACAAATCAAAAACAGCCAACTGACACACACAAACACATACACACACATGAATGCTTGAAAAACAGACACACACTCATAAGGCAGATGTGGGGCAACTTCAGGTGCCTCTCTCTCTCTCTCTCTCTCTCTCTCTCTCTCTCTCTCTCTCTTTCTCTCTCTCTCTCTCTTTCAGAAATCAGAAATTCTGGCTTTTCCTAAGGGGTGCAAAAGCTACATCAAGTTGAGGAATCCTAAATAGCCTCTCTCCCTAGTCCTCACCCCAATCACCCAAGAGACTATTTATACACACACACACACACCACCTTACAGTACAATAAGCAGTCCTAGATTCAGAGTAGTGCAAGAGAAAGATTCACAAAATTGTTCAAATAGAGTAGGGAAGATTTTTGTTTAAACAGCAAGCATCCCTGCGCACTTCTGCTTGCGAATCCCGACCCAGACGCGGTGGCTGTGGGCGAGCAGAGAGGCTGAGCCCAGCCAGCAGCCAGGAGCTCGCAGCCGGGCTGGGCCACCGCGCGGCGGCGGCCGCTTACCTCGCTCGCTGAGGATGCCGTCGATACTGTGTTTCGCCTTCTTCTCGCTTTCCTCCGCCTCCTTCCTCTCCAAGTCCGCCTCTTCGTCTTCGCCTTTCCCGAATTTACTCCTCAGGATGCGGCTGATAGAACTCACTGGAGAAAAGAGGAGGAAGAGCGCGCACCCAGTTGAGCCCCCAGCCGCCAGCCGCACTTTCGGGGTTCCCGCTACCCGGGCCTCGCCTGTCCTCTCACCATCCCCCCTCCTGCCCGCTGAAGTCCCCCCTCCCCAGCGCCCTTTCCCGGCCTTCTCGGTGCAGAAGGTCCGAGCCAGATCGCCTCTCCAAGTTGGCGCCCAGAAACTCCATCTCGGTCCCTGTCGCCCTGGCCGGAAGCGGCTCCCTGCCTCGCTAGGTGCCTCTGGCGCCAGGGCTCGAACCAGGGGAGTCCTTCCTCCAGCCCAGCCCGCGCTCTCTCTGTCTCCTCCCCACCTGAACACACTGAGCCCGCCATTCTGGTTAAGTGAAGAACCTTTCAGGACCTGTTCCCTCCAAATCAACTTTGGGAGACTATGAAATAAGGCTTAAATTTCAACTACAGAATCGTTTCCTATTGTAAAAATCAAAAGAAAAGGCACTCTCCCTCATTTATTTTTTCCAGATTCCAGTGTAGTAAACAAATCCATACTCTGAGATATATCGTTCTCGCAGAGGGGAAAAAGGGAGTTTTCCTTCTAATTAAAAACAAACTCTGCTGCCCGCCCTCGCTCTGGCCCTGTGCTGGTCTCTCTCCCTCTGCCACCCCCAGGCTGCCTGGGTGCCCAAAGGTCCCTGGGACTTGCAGGGAACATCAGGGTGACAGTCTCTCCCTTCCCTCCTTCCAGTCAAGTCTCAGCTGGCTTGGCCAGCCTCCCTCTGGTTGGGGTTACCAAAACATTTGTTTCTCCTTAAAAGGGAACATCAGTATTAATAAGTGTTTGGCCTCCACCTCACACTTTCTGCTCTGCCTCCTGAATGGAAAGCCTCTTTGGAGAGCCCTTGGTGGCAGCCTCTCAAACCTTCCACCCTGGGATGAGCACCTCACCCTGAGGTCCTTCGGATGCCAGAAGTGTCTGGTGGTGAATACTGCAGGGCCTGGGCAGAGGCTGCCTCCATCATTGGGGTGGCAGTGGCTGGGAAGACCCTCTCGGGTAATAGGGACTGACGGGCCATGCCTCTGGGAGAAGGCAGCGGGCCTAGTACCTGAGGGCACGGTGTTCCGATCACAGACAGCGTCCTTGAGTAGTTTGTCTCTAATTTCCCAACTGAACATGCCAGGGTTCTCTCTTTTGTATTCCTCAATTTTCTTCTCCACGTCAGGCGTTGTTACCTGCTTTAAGAGAACAAGCAGGCAGGTGTTGGTACCCAGTACTTGGTACTCGGTACTCGGGACTAGGCATGGGGACTGCACTGCCTTGGGCCCATCCCAAACCTCCTGCATCCTCTGGAAAGGCCCCTACTGCTTGGCCAAAGAACTTCCACTCTCCTAGGTGATTCATTTTAGAAAGAGGCCAGCAGAAAATGATCCACTCCGAATCAGGCTGGGGACTCTCCACCTGCCCAGATAAGTTCAGATATCTGGGTTAAATAAAGAATTAGAATATCTACAGAATCTAGGTTTTACTTCTGTGGTGTCTGGAAATACAGACAAGTCTTAAGCCGAGTCAACAAGAAAATGAAACTAAAAAAGGAAATGCTGGAAAGAAGAGCTGAAAAAATCAAATTAGATCGGCAACTTGTACATTGAAGAAGGGAGTTTGACACAAAAGTTTAAATATCTGGGTTTTTTTTAATTACAGTGAGAAGCAAATATGGATAATTTGAGACTGGCTCTTCCCCCCAACTCCACTAAAAAAATGTTTCTAAATATTCTTAGGTTAACAAGGGGTTGGGGACAGAAAAGAAAGGACAAGACATGAGAGTTTTCACTTTGGTATAACCTTCTTGATTTTGCCCCCATGGAAACCGGAAACTCAGACTAGCTTCCCCAAAAAGCAGAAGAAAAGACAGACCCTGGGTGACCCTGCTTCCATAAGAACCAAAATAATTTGAGGATAGCACCACACTACTTTTCCTAAACTGGGAGTCCTCAGGCTCATTACGAAGAAAAGCAATTGTCCTGGTTTTTGGCTCTTGGAAAACAATTTAAACTGAAGGAGATTCAGGATGGGAGAGAAACAGTTTGAAGGGGGGGGGGGGATAGACTTCTTATATTCCTTTGGGAAAGGGCAGCGCTGAGGGTGGGGGCTGGGAAGCCAGCGGAGGAGGAAGCAGTAACAGGTAGGCACTTTCAGGCCCATAGGTCGAGGTGAGTCAAGTGTTTGTTAAAATAATCTGATGAGAATTCCAGAGTGCCTGGACATTTAAACAAAACGTCATTTTTCCTTTGCAAAAAAAGCTGGAGATTTCCGTAGTTTCTCAAGGGGCATCGGCCTCTGGCAGCAACTGAGACCGCTGCCCCAGCGTCCCAACGCACGCGTGCACAGCCAAACGCCCCCCTCCCCCCCCACACACACACTTTCAGGGACCTGAAAACTAGCCCTCCAGGAAGCCCCAGATGGCACCCCGCTCGCGGCCCTTCCTTCCCCACCTGGTTGACTGCAGGCCCGTTAGGCCGTTAGGCGACAGGGCCAGGCCCAGCGCTCACCTTGGGCTTGCTGCCGCCGATGGCACCAGGACGGATAGAGCCTGTTTCCTGGTACCTGCACAGGATCTTGGAGACGCAGCCGTGGGACACACGCAGCTGGCGCGAGATGACGCAGGGCCGGATGCCATGGTGAGCCATCTCCACGATCTTGTGGCGGATGTGGTTGGGCAGCGGCCTGCCGTTGATAAAGACCCCGCCAAGTTGGTTGACCCGGCCCTGGCCAAGCGGGGTGGACACTGGAAGGAGGAGGCAAAAAAGGGAGAGAAGCAAAGGAAAAGTCACTGGGGGAGAATAGAAAACAGCAGGAGGAAGAGCCACCTCGGTTTGATTTCTTCCGGCCAATCTACACGTGACAGCTCCGTCGCCGACTTCCGACTCCCAGTCCCAGACCCTCCATTAGTTTCATTTGTTCAAATTATTAAGCATCTCGGGAGCACAGGCTCTGGCGTGCTGAGAGCGACCAGGGCAAGCCAACCCTGCAGAGGTCCCTCTGGGACCTAGAGGGCTGGCAAGCCGCAGGAAGACTATGGGCTCCAGTGTGTCTTGCTTTAGAAACGGGAGCCGCCACCAAATGTCACCCAGCGACGCTGCCCCAGGGGTCTTGAGTGAGTTGATCTAGGGGTTTCTGTCTTGGCTTTTGAAGCGGCTAAGAGGGAGGAAGGGGATCCCAAAAGGTGGTACAGGTGGCAGCGGCTGTCACCTGTTACACCGCTAGACAGAGAGGGCTAGAGCCCGGGTCTGCTTCGGGTCCGCCGGCTCCGCACTAGGGCCACCAGAGTCCCTCCTTAGGCGCCCAGTCGCGGCAAATTGTATGGAAGGGCTCGAGGGAGCACAACCTGCTACTTCCCGGAGATTCCCAGAATCTCCAGGCAAACCCAAAAGGAGATTTCTAGACAAGTTATAGAAACTTCGAGATTGAGTTGACTCCAACTATTAATAATAATAACAATAATAATAATTCAATTTAAAGTAGCACGCGCCGATTCAGCCACCACCGAGAAAGTCTTCCCAAACTAACAAGAACTTCATAAATGGGGCCTCAGCCCGGTTTGCAGTGCCTCTGGGTGGACAGAATGCGGCGAAATTGCTTCCGGAGCTCCGAAGCTCCTTTGCTCCGTTTCTCGCCAGCGCATCTCCACATCAACAGGGGAAAGTGGACCGAGCTGGCGCAGGCCGGGCCTGCGGGCTCGGAGAGGGCTTGCCGAGAGTCAAGTGGGGCCTGGCCCTAGAGCTGGCCCCTGGGAGAAGGGGCTGCTGGGGAAAGTGGCGTCCTGGCCGTCGCAGGGGCGTGCAGCCCCGAGGTGGGCTGGGCGAGCGGCCGATTCCAGGCCGGGGTCTAGCGGCCTGCGGCTCAGCCTTACCTTCCAGCGGGAACCCGCTGCGGGGGTAGTTCTGCCCCGGGCCCGGCCGCATCATCCTGGGCACCGCTCCGGCCAGCGTGGTCATCCTGGAGACAGCTTCTCTCGGAGATTATATCCAGGTGAAGACGACAAGGACAGGAGGAAGCAGAACGGAGGGCGACCCCCGGGAACTCTGCGGAGCGCGAGGAGCTCCTCCCCAAAAAACTGGGGAGGGAGGCAGCTAGGCGGGGAAGTCCGGAGGCGGCTGGAGGTGGGAGCTGGGAGGGCGCAACGAGAAGCCCCTGAGTCTGGGACCCCAAACCCAGGGCCGAAGAGTTGGGCGCGAGGCCCGGCGGGCCACCCCTCGACTGGGGCGCTGGGCAGGGGCCTCGGGGCGCCACCACCGGCGGGGCGGGGGCAAGGCTGGAGCGCGGCCCGAGTCTGCTCTCTTCGAGACACGGAGTGCGGGGAGCCCAGCGAGGGAGCATTTATTAGTTCTTTCACCCAAAGCTTGGTCAGGAGCCCTGAGCTGCGATTGGCCGACGGGGAGACCGTCCCGGGTGGCGGAGACACGCGCTGATTGGGCGACAGCGGCCACTTTCTCTTCCCATCCCGGACGGTGCCCAGGCCTGGCCGGCCCGAAGGGGACCCGCGCTGCGCCCCTTCCCCGAGAGAGCGCGGGGCGGGCCTGGGGGACTGGTCCCTCCGAGGGAGAGGCGCCCCTGCCCCTGCCCTGCAGCCTCCGGGCCACGTCTCCGCGCTCCCTCCCGGGCTTGGTGTTCCTGTCTCTCTGGGTCTCTCCACGTTGGCGGCCGTCAGTCTCTGTCTCCCTAGGGCTCCACTTCCACCTGCGGGGCTCCCTCCGGGCTCTCTAGCTACTAGGAACGCGGTTCTTCTACGAAGGCGTCTGGAGCCCAGGAGAAGTCTACATTTCCCCTCCTGCTCAGGTCCCCTGGCCGGGGCGTGTCATGGGACCCTTCCTGGAGAGTTCCTCTCAACCAGAGTCCAAGGGTCCCGATAATATTCTTTGGTCTTCTTACACTGAGGGCAGGGGTAAGCGGGGTTGCTGAAGCCCAGGCAGTTTAGGATTGCTAGCTGAAGGCTTAGGCTTGGGGTGGATTTTCTTGATTCAAAAACCGCTCTGCGGAGCTGGGGCTCTAAATCTTCAAGTAGCGACCCGTGATACAGAGATACGTGTATATGTTAAAGTCTTGCCCGGGTGCGGCGTTTGTTCTCAGGAATTTATTATGGCATTCAGACTAAACTGCTGGAAAAATAAAAGGAGCGAAGGCTTGGCTAGGAGCTGAAGTGTCCCCAGCAGGATATGACGCCAGGAGTGTTGTAAAGACTGTCTGTCCTTAGAGAAGGTGCCATTGTGCATAGCCTTTTATTTATAACTTGGTAAGTGCCAGCGAACTCGCCTCCTTTACACCCGGAGTGCCAGCCCGCGTTCTGCACCGCGCTTTATTCGCTCAAGTCTATTCAGGGACTGTCACTCCCGGGCCTCGAGGTATTCAGGGCCTTAATCAATCAAAAGGATGAGAATCGGGCAGGTTTTTCCCTTTGAAATAAAGGAAACAATGACTTCTGGGCTTCAAGTTCCCCCTTTTCCTTTTACGATTTTTGAATTTTTCCTGCCCTGGGGTTCTCCACTGCTCTCTCCATCCCCCTCCCCCTTCTTTGACAGTTTTAAAGTGAACTGTGGCCCCCAGCTATACATGCCCACCCCCTAAGTAAGGCAAACTTGGAAGGCAAGATAGGGAGGGCATTAGGTATAGCTGCTCAAGTTGGCTCTTAGAAAAAAGAAAAACACTCCCGTGGAGAAAACGGACAAGCTAGTCCTCTAGGCCTGATGTCAAAAGGCTTACATGACCCTTAGAGCAGCTGAGACAGGCCTATGAGGACTCTCTTGAAAATGTCTGGGCACCCCCTCCCCACCCATCCACCCACCCTGGGGAAAGGTATGTGAGTCAGAGTGTGGAGAAGCTGTTTGGAACAGAGCCCTGTTTAACCTAGTTCCACATAAACAGATTCAATTTGTCGGAGGAAAAATGTTCTTTCTTCCTACTTGAGGACAGAGTGTGAGTCAGCCACCAAAGCGAGGGTCCTCACTGCCTAGACCACTTCTTAGCACAGTATCCAGGGAGCTAGCCCTTTTCCAAGTTTTCTGCCTCCCAAAGGATGAAAGGGGCCGATAGAGTGTGTTGTAGGGAAATTGTTGGGCAGAAGAAATGACCCAACATGGATTTCCACCTGGCAAACTCAGTGCAAAACTCAGCTAAAGGGAACCCCAACACTTCAAGCGAGCAGATGAAACCGCGAGTGTCGAGTGTCGGTCTCATTTGTTTTTGAGCCTAGGCATGGTCACCAGGCTGGTCAGTGGTGTTGATCCTGTGCTCTCCAGTGGTGCATTCTCTCTCCTAAGATTGCAGAGTCCCTCCTGGTCCCCTGCTGCCCCAGAATACTGAGCTCATTCTCCAGCATGTGTGGGTTCTGCTCCAGTAGCATATTTATAAAGCAACCAAGTCTATTACAAAAGGGAGGCACCTAGCTGGAGCCCATGTGAATGCTGGGGGGCCTGAAGCTACCAAATGGAAAGACATCCATTGTTTTCTTTCTTTCTAGCCTTGCCCTGCCAAGAGCTCAGAGGTCTCTGTGCACGCTTATGCGCCAGGAGGGCCCTGTAGATCTGGAGGTGGCTACGCATCCACCCTCAGGCTCTGAGCAGTTGGGCTACTTCCAAAGACTTAGGGAGTCCGCATTCTCTCTGGCCAGTACTCTAAAAGGTTGACCCAGGAGTGTCACATAAATGATGTGGACTAAGGGTCCTATTCTGAAGTCATCCACTTGTCACCAGAACAAACCAGGCCTAGGGACTTGGCAGAAACCCGTGCAACAGGTACTACACCTACATTGGATACTTCCGCCCTTCTCCCAGTCTCTGAGGTTGGGGCCTCCTTCTTCTTTCTAAAGACTCCTAAGTTAGAGATACCCCTTCCCCACTCCTCAACTTCCTGTATGTGGAAGGGCATCTCCACTCAGCTTACAACCCTATCTCAAGGGGCCAGGAAGATAGCTCCATGGCATAAGTGCCTGCCTGGCAAGTGCAAGGTCTTGAGTTCAATCCCCAGTCCCCCACACACACACACACAAAAAACTATCTTGAGCCAGCAGGCCACTGGCCAGTGTACAGGCACTAATTGGCAAAGAAGTGATCCAATGGTGAGGCTTGGACTGTGACAGCCGGTGTTCTGGGGCCCTGGACAGGGATTAGAGAAGCAGTAGCACATCCCCCTGCTGACAAACTACCCAGAACGAGTCCAGGGGAGTCCCTAGAAGTTTCCTTAGTGGTCCTAGAGCCCACCCGCACTACCGGTGCACAAGTAAAATGAAACTCAAAGATAATAGAATAATTAAGGGGGGAAAAGGGGAAATAACTTGTTTCTTTTGCTCCTCTGTCCAGTTTCAGGGACACTTGGTGTGACAGTGAGGTATCTATCCCAGCGGCAGCAAAGACCCCTTTCTGCTGAAGGCTCTCCTGTCACTTGCAGGGCTACTTGGAGGCTGGGTAGCTTCTACCTCTTCCGTGCAACTCCTGGAGCAGCTCGCTTGAGTATCCCGATCCAAGCCTTTTTTGGCTTGCGGTCTTGTTCAGGCCTGGGCCAGAAGACTGTATTTCCAAAAGGAATTATGGTTTGTGTAAAGTCATGACTCCAGTATTAAAGCAGGGCAGTTGGGTGGGGCTCAGCAGGTGGCTTGCACCACCAGGCCTGTCTCAAACTCTAGGAGTTTCCATAGGTCAGACAGCCAGGAGCCAGGCAGCTGGGCCAGCCCCAGGCCTGACTCTCTTGGGATTGCAGTTCCAGGTTGAGCAAATCCTGCTAAACCCTTTGTCCTACCAAAACGCTCCGCACTCACAGGAAGACCACTGAAACTTCAGATTGCTGGTCATGAGCTTCTTGGCTGGATGTAAAGGTAGAGATTGGTGAGTGTGCAGGTTAAACCCAAGGTTCTGGAGGCCCTGGGCACAGCGGCTGGTCCTAGGTCCCACGCAGGGAGTTGTCAAAAGCATCAGCCAGCTATTCTTCACACATCTGAAAGAAAGTCGGGGTGAAGCCCAGTTTCGGAACTGGATGGGAATCTGGTGCCACACGTACACGCGGTGTGGGCTGGCAAAGTGGGCTTGCCCTGCAGCCCAGGGAGTCCAGGGACAAGGAAGTAGTTTCCCAAGGCAAAATGTATGGTTTGTGGGAGAGAGGAAGGGAAAGGAGGAAGGAGGGAAAGAGAGAAGGAAGGAAGAAAAGAGGAAGAGAAGGAAGAAGAGGAGGAAGAGAAAGGAAGGAGGGAGAGAAGAGAGTTGTAAAAATAACTGAAAGGTAGGAAATTAATCCCTCAGCATCTGGTCTCCTACAGGCCTTCCTTCAGGTCTCTGACAATTGTTTTTATGCAAACTAGAAAGAGAAGAAACCAGAGCCCAATTCTCCAGGAGAAAAAAAGGTCTTAAAAAATATTTAGAATTAGTTCTCTCTGTAGGACTCCTGTAAGAGTCCACTGGGACTCGGTGTTTAGGAAAGGACTTCAGTAGGGTGTGTGTGTGTGTGTGTGTGTGTGTATGTGTGTGTGTGTGTGTGTGTGTGTGTGTGTGTTGTATGTATGTGTATGTACACCTGCGCAGTGTCCAGGCTGGTGCTTGGCCAAGGGCTGACGGACTTTGCTTAGCCCTTAGTCGGGGTGAGACGCAGTGGGAGCGGCCTGGGCCGTCTGATCACGGGGCTGGGGCTGCCTAGCAGAGCTAGAGAATTGGGCAGCGAAGCAGGAGCACCTGCCAGGGTCTGAAAGCGCTGCGGACACTGGCCCGGAGGCGGGAGGCGCAGAGGAACAGCAGATCGGGAGGGATGGGAGCAAGGAACCAACAGGCCCTTTCCTTGAACCAGGGAGTGGTCTGTCTCCGACTCTGCGGGCCTCGGCTCCCAACACCGCACCGAGAGCTGCCAGCGGCCTCGCTGCCGGTGTCTTTTCAACTCTGGCAGGAAATTCTCCAGGGAGACGCATTTCAGTGGGACGGGAGGAACCAGGGCGGGTGGAATAACAGCAAGTAGCAAGAAGAGAAACCTGGAAGATGACTCTCCAAGCCCAGGGTCTCCCCACTGAGTCTGGACCTAAGCCACTGTGGGGGTCACGGAAGCAGGAGGCGACAGGCTGTAAGTGAGCCCAGCGCTCAGCCCTCGGGTTTTAAAAACCTGCCTGGAGCCGGAGATGGAGCAGCCAACTGAGCAGACTAAGAGCAACAGGTGGAGGAGGCCGGGCTCCAGGGGCCCAGCGGTGCGATCTGGCCAGAAGACGCGCAGATTGGAGATTTGGAAGCTGCTGGGTCCACCGGCCTCGCCGGGACCCCAGCTAGTCCAGGCTGCTTCCACGGAGCCGCGGAGAGGAAGGACCGTCCACCTCGGGACGTGGCCCCTAAGAGAAAGGAAAGAGGAGAGAGAGGAGGAATGGGTTCTAATTTTAGTATATGTGCTGCCAAAGCAAGCACAGAGAGGAATCGGGAAGGAAGAGGGAGGGAAGAAAGGAAGAAGGGAAAGAAGGAAGGAAGGAGGGAGGGAACGAAGGAAGGAAGGAAGGTGGGAGGGAAGGAGGGAGAGAGGGAGGGAAGGAGAAAGGAAGGATAAGGAGGGAGGAGGAAGAAAGAAAAATCTCTCATAAATACATCTATCCAGGGTGCTTCGGCCTCTGATTTCTAAAGTCAATGTCTATCCGGTGCCTCCTTAGACCATGAACATCTCCTCCTTCTCCCACCCCTCAGGAAGATGCTCAGTTCCTGGTTTAAAGAAACTTTCTCTTTCTACAGAGGAAACTTGAAATCAGTCTTATGCTGGAGGAGACAATAATTTCGGTGCAGAAGCTGTGAACAGCGAGAGCCCTATGCAGAGCCTGAAAACATTGAAACTGACCACCTCCTCCTGCAGCGAATAGTTGGAGAGGAGCCCACAGGAGGTGGCGGAGTCACTGCAGAGAGCACGCGACAAAGATGGATTCCCCGAGCCAGGGAAGCAATAGCTCATCCTCAGCAGTCTTGTGGAAAACTGCTGCTCCTCCTCTTGGTGGACTGCCCTGTGTTCAGGTCACCCTTATGGTCTTGTTTCTTGGCTCTGAAAAACCCTTTGTGAGTGGCATTCCAGCCCCCAGTCCCCCAACGCCCAGCCCAGACCAAGAATTAAGACAAGTAGCCCCAAGAGAAATCTGCATCAGAGAGCCTTTCTTCTGTTCTTTTCCAAACGAAATCTAATACTATCTGGCCGCAAAAATATATATCACCGCGTCTGAGCCTGAAAGATTAACATTTGGATATGTAGGAAACGTAATCTGCATGGCTAATTGATTCTCAGCATATCAGTTTAAAGGATAAAGATCAATATCTGCATGATGGATATTATATTAATAGGGACATAAATAAAGGCCGAAGAGTCGTTACTAGGACCTTTGAAGCCGCTTCCTGGCTTTCCTCCCCTCACTCTTGGCCCCCAGCTCCTGCTGGGGTGGAAGCACTTGTTTCTCGATTTGGGGCTTGGAGTAGGGAAACCTCCAGTTGTTAAATCCAGAGTGTATTTTAATACAGCCACACTCAAGGGAGAGGGGACATTTTCTCTTGGGCTAATACAGGTGGGCAGGAAGGTGGCAAATCTCACTTCATCAAGATACTTGGGTGCACAAAACGCGTTAACAGAGAAGACAGTTTCCCAGCCTCCAGTATATGACCTTGGCCTTACGGACAAGAAACCAATGCTTTTCACTGGCTGGATATCTGTTCCCAGGGTCACAGAGGGAAGCCCTTGTGCAACCCAGCAGGGAGTGAGCTAGGCTCCTTGAGATGCCCTCTGGCTGGTAAGGGGAGTGAACAACCAGCTGCAGTGGGGACTCTGCAGGGCTGGGAAGTATCCCCAGGCCAGGCCTTGTAGGCTGGGACAAGAGGCTCCTGAGCCTCTTGAGGATATAGGAGTTCAGGAATAGTCTTGGGTCCCTGTGGCTGCCTCCACCATGGAGTTCAAGCAGCCTGGGGGAATTTTCTAAATGCAAATAAATCACCCTGGGTGGGCCCCCTTCTCCATTCATTAAGAGGGATATTTCTATGAAAATGAGTGTAATCTTTATTGATTACGAAGGCCTCAGCCCTGAGTCCTCATCAACTACACCCAAAGTGAAAGTACAGGGCTTCGGACTCTTCCCCAGAGCACTGGGAGGAAGGAGAGGCCGGCATTTCGCCACCACGTTCACCTTTCTGGGTTGTCCTTGTATCGGTGACTAGAAGATACACAGGCTGTGTGACTGACCCCAAACCCGAGCTGGCTGTATGGGGCCTGACAGTTTAGGCAGCCCCAAACTGGCCCAAGAAAAACCTGGCACTCGGGAACCTCTACACACTTGCTCCTGGCTCATAAAAACACACAGAAAATTTCACTCACAGGTCCCTAAAGATGAATCCTAGGACATCCTTAGCCATGGCTGCCCCCTGCTCCCTGGGGGCTCATATATCTAGCTCACTCCAAAGAGAAGCCTTGCAAAAATCGATTCTTCCAGACCCAAATCCCAGCTAAGAAGCAATCCAGGAGCAGCGAGTTAATCCCTGGAGTGGGTTAGCATGAAGAAATGGAAAACCCAGTCCATTTGTCCATAGGACACCCAGAAAACTGGCCCAGGAGTGGGCTGTGAAGTCCTGAGACAGCTCCAAGCCACCGCCCCTTGCTGATTACCCAGGGCACTGCAGTGTAGGCGAAGGCAGGGAGGGGAATGCCATCAGGATCTGGCACAGACCCAGGGCAGGTAGAAGCCCCCAGGTTGCCATTGAGACAGTTGGCTGGAGACTGTGGCCATAAGAGGGGGGACACTCCCTTCCCTTGAGGACAGTCCTGACCGCACTCTAGTCATACCCTTGCCAGACTCACAGGACTTGGTCTCTGGTCTGAGTTACCTACTGCGCTCGTCCCATATGTCCAGTGGGCAGGGGAAATGCTCCTAGAGTTAGAAATCTCCTGAGCTACAGTGTGGGGACAGGTCAGTGTGCCCTGCCCCCATGATTTAGGGACCAATGTCACCTACCTGCAATGATGGTGGGGCAGTCTCCTCCCACACAATTCAGGGGAGATTGAGACCCCATCTCTGTGAGATAAACAGAAAAAAGAGGCAGAAAATGAAGAGGGCCATTTAGGATGGACTCACAGTGCTCCGCTGATTATTAACATAGAGTTCTGAAAACATTTTGAAAGCTGTGGAAACTTAGGAACTAGGAACGCAGCCGAGGAAGTGGAGGCAGTCACATGCCACCTGGGGTGGGTGGGTGCTTGAGCAGAGGCCCTGGATTTTCTCCCACTCTGGCTGCCCAGCCAGAGGAAATGGCTTTGTTCATCACAAAATCAATTAATAAAGCAACACTTTACCTTAGGGCTACTTAGCAGGGAATAGCAGAAGTGAGGAGGTCTCTGTGGAAAGGAAATTGCTGTGACATCTCTGGACGTAAGTTTTCTATCTCTAACTCAGGCCAAGAAGTTCTCAGGAGCACCAGTCAGCCCTTGGCGTAGCAGGAATGAGTGTCACCCCAGAATAGAAGTGGAACCCTCTTGTCTCTCAGCCTAAAGTCGTACATATTTGGGGAGAGAAGACTTGAACTCCATTCTCCAGGTAGGTGCTGAAGTCTGAATTTCAGTAAAGCAAACTGTGGTTTCACTGGAGAAGGGGGCCCCCCAGGAGGCTGGAACCTGTCCTCTGGGCTGTCTGAGGCAGAGTGGGAGACCATCCTGGGAGGGAAAAATAACAGAAACTTTCTAAGCTCAAAAAAGCAGAAAAGGATCATTGGAATATGTGGTGTGAGAGATAGATAGATGGAAGGA
>PVKN010007570.1:0-26466 GCA_004027915.1 Capromys pilorides | reverse complement strand
CTAAGAGAAAGGCTGCTTTAAACTTAAAAGATTAGAAACAAGTCATGAGAGCACTGTGTTGTGCTCACCAAAATGGGCAACCAATTCCTCTTCATGTATCGTCTCTTTGTAGTTTAATTTCTTTAGCTTTGGAACCATTGTAATCAGACTCAGAAGAGTCTAAGAAATATCTGAACAGGTCAGCTTCAGATGCTGATACTGCTAAACCTCAAGAGCAGCTTCCGCACAAATGTAAATCTGCACATGAGACCTTTTTAAGCCCTCTGCCTCCCTCGCTCTCAAATGTAGATGCTAGCATAACAAAAAGGACCAAAACAGAGCAAGCGGCCTCTGTGGTGCATAATTATGATAAGATTGCACCCTCTCAAGACCCTTTACATGGAGACGCTCCCTGGAATGCCAAGAGTGTCAGTTCTTTAAACTTTTCGATGCTTTATAGTGGGGATGAATCTAACAAACTGAGTCTTAAGAGGATGTTTATGGCATTCCAAACCCCCTCCTCAGAATCTGAGAATTTGGAGGATGCAGAACAAAAGGAAACCAAGAATGAGGCGTGTGAGCTGCGAGCTGAGGGAAAGCAATTATCACAGTTAACTTCTAAATTAATTGCAAAAATGGAGGTCTCTACCTCTGTAGTTCCTTCCATCTCAGTTCATGAAAATTCAGCCCCTACAGCCATCTTTTAACCCTTCTGCTCCTCTATATGAGGAAAGAAAGGAAACCCCCATAAAAGTTTATAAAAGCATATCTCAGGCTGTTATGCAAGGGAGACAACAGGCAGATCCTGAAGCTTATTCTGCCCCTTTGGGTATTTTTCCTGTGGTGGTTCAACAACACTCACCAAATGCTCAATTTCCCCAAGGATATATACAGTGGGAACACCAACCTCTGGCATTTAAAGTTATTAAAGATTTAAAGCAGGTTGTTATAGCCTATGGTATGCAATCAACCTATGTGACTAGATTAATACAAAGATTAGCAAATGAACATAGATTAATTCGTCATGATTGGGAAGTTTTGTATTGTACAGTTTTAGAGCCAAGCCAATATTTGCAATTTAGAACTTGGAAAGGTGCAGCAGATATTCAAGAGAGGATTAACAGGGGACAAAATCCTCCAGTTAATGTTTCATCAGATCAGCTCACTGGGTCAGGGGACTGGCTTGGTATCCAGGCCCAACTGCAGTATGATGATGAGTTTTGCAAACTTGCATTTGTTGCTTGAGAGCATGGGAAAAAGTGGAAAGGCCAGGGCATGCTCAAAAGTCATTGGCTAAGATTCTCCAGTCTAATAAGGAGCCATATGTAGATTTTGTCTCCTGATTAAGGGAGGCTATACACAAAACAGTGAGAGCACCAGATCACAGGGATTTATTATTACAAATTTCATCTTTTGAGAATGCAAATACCAAATGTCAAAAGGCTCTGCGTTCTTTAAAGGCACAGGGTACATCATTGGAAGAATATATTAAGGCCTGTGCTGACATTGGCTCAAAGCCATACAAAGCTAATTTATTGGCAGCTGCCTTATAGTCTTTTTTAAAACAAAATCATACCAAATGTTTTAAGTGTAGAAAGATGGATCATATCAGAAAAGATTGCAGAAAAGAACAAAATAAAAAGAAAAAAGGAAATAAAAATAGCAAGACTGTTCCAGGACTTTGTCTGAGAGGTACAAAAGGTAAACATTGGGCTAATGAATGCCGCTCCAAATTTGATAAGCATGGCCAATCCTTACAATCTCGAAGAAAATGGAGAAGGGGCCTATCATCCAGGGGCCCAAAGATAATATGGAAAACCCTCAGTTTCCACTGGCCAGCCCAACTTTCAATCAAACACAGGATCGCAGATCTTCTCCATTCAACCTCCAGAAGCAGAAGCACAGCCTTAGATCTGATGGCTGTGGAGAATCAGCTTTTGCTTCCCACTTAAGGAGTTTACAAAATTCAAACTGGAGTTTTGAGCCCTATTCCAAAAGATATCATAACTCTAATTGTAGAAAGGAGTACTGTTATTGCACGAGGTGTATTCGCACATTTGATAATTTTTTATGGCAATCATGAGGGAAAAATATTACTTACGGGATCTACTACTAAACCTTTTCAAATTAAAACTTAACTGCCTATTAAAAATGGAAGTCAGGGGCCGGCGAGATGGTTCAGTGGTCTAAAGCGCCTGCTTAGGAGGGCTCAGGCAACTGCGGGGACTGCAGTTCGATCCCTGGCACCACATGCTGCGCCAGCGCCACCACCAGGGCAGGCTGAGCCAGCCACAAAATGAATAAATAAAGAAACAAGCAAACACAACAAGCAAATAAATAAATAAAATTAAAAAAAAAAAATGGAAGTCAGCATATTAAGCTCATATTGCATTGCCTGACCCTATTATCAGCAGAATGACAGGTGACACAGAGTGGCTATGCAGCGGCCTTGGCTACAGGGCCATAGTTCCCTTAAGGATTTGGGAGGTAATGTGGGCTGAAGAAAACCCTTTATAGGTGCCAAGACCATCAAGCTGCTGCTAGCTGCTAGGCCAGCACACCTATAGAGTAAAATCAACCAAAGACAGCCCCAGTGCTACATGGTCAGCAGGTTTTGTTTGGTGTAATCAATGCAGTTCATACAAGGAAATCAAAGTTATAATTCTATCCAACCAAACCGTTGTTTAAACCACACCAAATTCTTATATAACTCAATTGGCCATTTATTTTTGCTAAAAATTTTGGAATCCAGGGCGGGCCAGATGGTTCAGTGGTCTAAAGTGCCTGCTTAGGAAAGCTCAGGCAACTGCAGGGATTGCGGTTCGATCCCCGGCACCACATGCCGCGCCAGCCCCACCACCAGGGCAGGCTGAGCCAGCCACAAAATAAATAAATAAAGAAACAAAAAAACGAATAAATAAAATAAAAATTTTGGAATTGTTAAAAGAAAATAGTGAGCTAAAAAATAAAAATTAAAGAAAAAACATTTCAAGCGCTTTTCAGATGCAAGTGTGGGTGGCCTCGAGCTACAGCAGCTATAAAGGTGTGAGGCCACTGCCCCAGGATATTTTAAAAGATTACTTAAAATTCTTTTGATTCCTAGTTAAGTGTGGCTGCTTAAAACTGTCCTAAATTAAAAATAGCATTTAAAATAGGGCTTTGATATTTTACAAACAAATATGAAATAACATTTAATGGTTTAAACAGTTGCTTGATTTTGACATCCCATTTAACTAATAAAAGGCCTAGTGGTGGCCTTCAAAGCTATAACTTCATATTTGGGTCAACTTATACAACATAGATATTTTTTGCCCGAAACTGTTCATATGGTTTTCAGACTTTATTTGGTAATATTAATTGGCTCCATCTTGATTTTGGACTAATTTCTCTGGTGCTATTAACTGTCATTATCCTTCAGATAAATTCAAAGTAAAATCAACAAACTAAATAAATATATGGCTTCCTCTTCTAAAATCTCAAAGTTCTGTTAAAGCAAAAGGGGAATCAATCCTGTCAACTTCACTTGTCAATATATGCTATTAAATTTTTAAACTTTTACAGCAACATAAAGACAACTCAGGTAAGAAAAAAGGGCTAAAGAAGGTCCTTAAGAGAAATTTCCACACAAGACAATGAAAGGAATTCAGCCCAATACTAACTTGGGGCAAAGGGAAGCTTGTGTTTTTCCAGAGAATGCTAAACAACTACTTGGGTACCACAGAGTACTGTCAGACTATGCCATGAAGCCAGATCTAAAGGAGTTAACTATAATGAGGCTAGATCTAGATCCGGCCTGGGGCCTCTTCAAAGAACCGACCAAATGGAAATCTGAGGTCTAAATAGATGAAAACAAAAATTATAAAATATACATATTAATCATAGATGTTGTTCCTTCCAAATTTTTCTAATAAGAGATCTCTAATAATTAACAAACAACAAAATCTGACTAGTCTACTTATAAATTTGGCCAAAGAATTGAGTGCACTCTTAAAGATGTTTGTGTCTGTGTGTTTATGTGTTTGTGTGTCTTTTAATGAGAAGCTGTTCCTTTTTTTTTCTCTTTTTTGGTGATTTGCTCTAAATATAAAGATATAGACTTGAAAGCATGTTTTTTCCTAAACTACCAGATAGTCAAAATGATACTAAAAAAAAAAGATACTAAAATTGAATTATATACAATACATCATAAGGCTTAAACAAATTTAATAAAAATTCCCTAGAGTAGAAAAAATTTATTGGGAGTCCAATCTATGTATAAGAGGTGTGGCCAGCCTTTTTATTCATTAATGAGGAGCTCCCAATAATCTCAATAGTCTTTCAGGAGACACATTCTATAAATAGGTCACTGGTTAAAAGATAGTTTTTCAAAATGTTACAATAAGGTTTCTCTTTAAAGATGATTTTCATACGAAACTAGGTTAAAAAACAAAGACCTTCATATGAATATGGCAATTCACTGTTAGTCTCGTGGTATATTAAGTGTATTTATGATTCCAGGTATATAGGTCTTTCAAAATACAAAACAAAGATTGCTTATTGGGACAAGACTTTTTCAAATTCAAACTTCTTTCTTTTGCAGAAAACTTGCAATGTATGTCTGATTTAAGGGTGACTAAGAAAAAATATTTTTGTGTTTAAAATAGAGATGATTGATTAAAAGCGTGATGCCAAAACAAAACAAAAATATTTAAAATCTATCACAAAATGTCATCAGGATTGTCTTACTACAATGTTAAATATGGTGTTGATTTCTAAAGTTTTGTGTAAACATATGTAACTTCTATGTGTTAATATTTTATAGGGACTTAAATATTAAAATATTCATAGATAATTATAAAATGAGCTAATAGAAACTTAGGGAAAGTGTTCATTAAACAGAAAGGGGGAGCTGGGTGTGGTGGCGCATGCCTGTAACCCCAGCACTTGGGAGGCTGAGGCAGGAGGATCAGTGCGAGTTCGAGACCAGCCTGGGCTACAAAAGTGAGCTCAAGGCCAGGCTGAACTGCATAGGGAGACCCTGTCTCAAAGAGACAAAAAAGAAAAAAAAAAAACCAAACAATAACAACAAAAAAAAACAAGAAAGGGGAGATAGTATGGGAATACATATGAATACACCTAGGTTGATGGTACAGGAACCTTTATTTACATTGAGCTTTTTGGATCGGCTGCCAGGTGGATCTTCTGCTGCAGACCGTCACTGAAGAAGGGAAGTGAGTGTTCCTTTACAATAGCCTGTTTTCTTTCTAAGTGACATTGATCAATGAGTTCCAAGAGTTATCCAGAGATGGGAAAGAGGTTTTGCTTGTATAAGTCCTCCAATTGATGAAATGAAAAGACTCATCTTAAATAGGACATTATTTGTACGACCTCTTCCTAAAACCCAGCAATCCCCATTACCTACCTGGGGAAAAATAAAAAAACTCACACAGGAAGGTGAGAGGATACTTGAAAGAACACATCAAGAGAAAAATAGTACCAACTTGTTTCTTGCTGTGGAGGCTTTGTTGTCATTTCCGGTAAGTATTAAAGGTAATTTTCGTTATTGGGTTTATATTCCAAATCCACCATACGATGGAAGAGTTCACTGACAGAAAAAGTCTGGTAAACTCTTTTAACCATACCATTGCATGTCACAATTGCTCTTAATATGCATGTCTAAAATTCTTCTATTAGCTTTAGTTTTTCTAGGGATAACATCTATATTCTCAGGACAACGACCAGAACCTGACTTCTGATACAATCACATCGCCCATGGCAAGACTCCCCTTCCATGATGCTATTCCAACATTTGCTGGAGGTGTTAAAGAGGAGAACAGGGGGAGTAAATGAACTCATGATAGCTATATTCTTAAGAATAATGACCATCTTCTGTTATACAGGTCTGGCCTAAACTTGCCCTTGATCACCCAGCAGAAAAGCTTAATTACGAGGCATAGAACGCAGAGCTAGATTAGTAGGATGAACTGTAAGAGACTTATACCAACAGCCTCCAACATTGCCAGTTTCACCAGTAACCCACTGCAATTATGAAATGTTGGACTATGTATACAACTACTCTCTCTTTGTACAAAGAGAAGGTTTTTTTTTTTTTTTTGGTTTGGCTTTTTCTTTTTTTCCTCCCCTACGAATATGGAATAGAAAATTTATGTCTATACCCTGGACTCTGTATAACTACTATAAGGACAACAATATTCAATGTATCAATTATTATGAATACACTACTGACATGTCTTGAAACTATCATATTGTTATTTCTTATTAAAATAAAAATTTTAAAAAAATAATGACCATCACTGCTACAGCTGTCGCAGTTGAAGCGGTGTTGAGCCAAGGTGTAGCGACTGTTGTGTGCAGCGCAGGAGGTCCGAACAACTGCGGACTTCTCAGGGATGCATGGACTCTGAAGATGGAGGATTTGGGAGACTGCTGTTATATCGAAATGTTGATTTACAGTGTGTTACCATTGAGATCCTGTCTCGTCAACAAGAAGTTGATGATGCTTTTGCAAGACAGTTGTCAGTTATCTGGCACTGATCTGTTGCAGATGGTATGGAAAACCTTGATCCTTTTCATGCTACCCTATGGTTTAGTGGAAGCGTGGTGGTACGTGATCTCTGTGCTGTTTGGTAATGAAGACAGATCCATCAACAAGTTATGGACTGATAGTCTGTAGTCCTCGTCCTGATTTTTCCAAAAAATAATAAAAGGTAGCCTAACTAGCATTTCTAGAAATGGAGTGTAATGAGTGGGGCCCAGGGACAGCTGTGGTCTGTTACTGAAAATCCCAGAAAGCTGGGACTGCAGGTGATGAATGGCAGCTTCACCTGTGGGCTCTATTTGTTGCTTTCTTCCTTGCTTGGAATGCTATTGGTTGACCCCTGGATGAACCTGATGATAGGGAAGGGTTAGAAGTTAATGGAGACCATGGTCACATTTGTGACAAAGCACGTGGTACTCCTTTGCTGAAGTGATTGTGCACGAGATCATGCTGATGACCCTCAATAAAACTGACTTGCTTCAGGGGTTCTTGGCTCACTAAGGGCTGAATCTCAGTGAGTCCTCTGAGCCACCTTCATCAGGTCTTCTTGTCATTCCTTTTGGCACCGACACATAACATTACAACACCTATGGTTAAGTGGCAAAGTTTGCAATAGCCAAATCTTGGGAACAACCTAAGTGCCCATCAACTAGTGAATGGATAAAGATGTAGTTTTTTTATATGATGGAGTACTATTCTGCCATAAAGGATAAGCTTGAGAGGCATTTCTAGATGAATCCATGCACTTTGGAATCTATACTCCTAAGAAGAATAAATCAGACACACGTGTAAACACTGCATTGTTTCTCTGGTGTGTGAAACCAAAAGTATAAATAAGGACAAAATGTATACTAGGTATTGTGAAATGGGAATGCAGTGTTCAAATAGGAAGGAGAATAAGGGAGACAGGAGGGATAAAGAAAAAAAAAAAAGATAGTACCTGGGCAAGGTGACGCATGCCTGTAATCCCAGCACTTGGGAGGCTGAGGCAGGAGGATCAGTGCGAGTTCGAGACCAGCCTGGGCTACAAAAGCGAGCTCAAGGCCAGTGTGAACTGCATAGCGAGACCCTATCTCAAAAAGACAAAAAAAAAAAAAAAGTCTTTAAAAAATGAAAACGAAGGAAAACATGGAAACAAAGCTTTTTAAAATGGAGAAGAAAAGAAGGGTTAAAGGGAGGGCAGATAGTTCCATGGCACAAGTGCCTGCCTGGCAAGTGAGTTTGAACCCTGATCCCACCAAAAAAATAAGGAGGGTAGAAAATGGGGACAGAAAAACAAGTTATGTCAGGTACAAGTACAAATTCTCTATGATGGATGTGATCACTATGTACATCTAACACATACCAATAAAATATAATTTAAAATATATAAATGATCAGCTCCTTTGGGCCATGTCTATAGGAGACAGCTCTGCTGGTCTGGTGGCTGTTGCTAATGACACAATGTCACAGATTAGCTGAGTTATAAAGAAAAGAGGATTATGTTGGCTCACAGCTCTGCTCCAAGGTGAGGGGCGGCACCTGGTGATGCCATTTGCTGGTTCCATGGCATAATGTGATTAATGTGATTAAACTAGAAACCAAGTACAGGTGACAGTTATTACATAAATACATCCAAATGAGGTAGGAGAGATGGCTGGGCAGTTGATGTGATCTGTCCCTTACAGAGACTTGTGTTTTATGTATGGGACCCATGTGCCAAGCAGCTTTGGATCCCTGTGTGAGACGGCAAGATGTGACATCTGTGTAAAGGCCAGTAGCCCCTGGACTGGTGGCACTGCCTTGCTCTTGCAGTGGCCTGCCTTGAGGCACAGTGTATTTTATTTTGACAACACTTCTCTGAGCACTTCTTTTGCATATCATTTTCATGTCTTCTTGTGTGGTCCAACTCTTTGATCAGGACAGAGCCTGGAAAGGATAACTGGACACCCTACTGTCTGGTAACATACCCACTTGGGAACTAAACAATGCACTTCTAGTAATGGATGAGTAAAAAATGAAATCTCTAATAAAAAACAAAAAACTGAGTGAAGATAAATATTCAAAGTATAAAACTTAGAAGGTAAATCTAACACCATGGTGAGAGGATTTATAGAATTAAATGCTCATTTAGAAAGAAAGGCCTCATATTCATAATCTAAATTCTCTCTTCTAGAAACTAAGAAGAGCAAAATAAATCCAAATCAAAAAGAATGAAAAGACAAGAGCAGAATTCAATGAAACTGAAAAATGGAAAAAACAGAAAATCAATAAAACAAAAAGGTGGTTCTTGAAATGATCAATACAAGTAATGAGCCTTGAACATATTGACAATGAGAAAAAAGGGAAAAGACAGTTTCTAATGTCAGAAAGAGGCATTAGCATCTATACACTGCAGCCTCTAAGGAGACCAAAAAGAGAACATCATTTTAAAAACTCTGCACAGAAATTCATCAATTTAAAGTAACTGGACCAATGCCTAGCAGGCCAAAACTATCCAAATACTTCTAAGAGTAATTAAATCCTGGGGGAGGATGTAAAAAGATCAATATGTGTAAGTACGTGAGCCCATTTCCCACAGTGAGCAAAAGCGTTACAGTCCTGCAAACATGTATGAATAAAAATTAAAATTAAGTAAAAATTTTAAAAAGGCTGGAGATGTAGTGCAGTGTGAAGATGCTGGGTTCAATCCCAAGTACTAACTGGGGAAAGCAAAGAGCACAGAAGAGTGAGTCCTGAATAAGTGTATTTAATGAAAGTGTTTTTAATGTTTAATCTGCAAAAGCCTCTATAAAATAAATCTCTGCGCTCAGATGGCTTCACTAGAGAGCTCTACCAAAAGTTAAAGAATGAACACCAGTACCACCGATCTCTTCCAAGAAACCAGAGGAGAGAACATTTCCCATCATGTTTTCTGTGGCTCTGAAACCAAAACTGAAGAAAGAGAACTAAAAAAAGAAAACTCTAGACTGACATTGCTCATGAACCTAGACACCAAATAGCAAAACAAATGAGCAATGCTTATTTATTTATTTATTTATTTATTTATTTATTTATTTTTGTGGGACCGGGGTGTGAATTCACAACCTTGCACTTGCCAGGCAGGCACTTGTGCCATGGAGCTATCTCCCCAGCCCCTAGCAATATTTTAAAATAATAATAGTCCATAATCACATGATACTCATTTTAAGGATGTAAGACTGACTCAACATCTGAAATCAGTGTCATCTACTACATTAACAGGGTTAAAAAGAAATTTTGGGGGGGCCAGAGAGACAGCTCCACGGTACAAGTGTCTGTCTGGCAAGTACAAGATCATGAGTTCGGACCCTGGTCCTGCAAAAAAAAAAAAAAAGACATTTTGTACAACCATTTAGGGAAAACTGACATCTATGCGTGGATCTTCCAAGCTCTGAACATGAAATGTCTCTCTGTTTATTTAAAATCTTTTGACTAATGTCAAATGTTTTTTTTCTTGTGAGTGTGTGTGTCGGGGGGAGGTACCAGGTTCAAACTCAAGACCTTGTGCTTACTGGGTGCTTCTGCTTCTGCACTACCTCCCGGCCCTACCTTATTCATTTTTGAGGTTAGAGCTACCTAAATCTCACAAGCTGGACTTCAACTGGTGATCCTCCTGCCTCAACTTCCTGGGTAGCTGAGATGGCAGGTGTGTGGCATCACACCCTGCTTCTCCATGTGCTGTTAACTCCATTTATGCTACAAGTTGAGTGGTTTATAATTTTTACATGAAATTCATGTGTGTTACCTAGAAACTTAAGGAATTGGAATAATTTTTTCTTTTTTTCTTTTGGCTGGCTCAGGCTGCCTTAAGTGTGGGTGTGGGCATCATCGAACTGCTGTTCCCTGTGCCTGACTGGGATTGCCCGCACAGGCACTTAAACCACTGAACTAACCAGAAAGTCCCCTGGAATAAAAATTTGAAGAGAACACATCTCATTATGCCTCATTGTTATGAGCATTCTATAAGTGGGTCCGTCAAAGGGTTAAAAATGATGCCCTTTGGCAAAAGGAGCTGAGAATTAGGAGGAGGGGAGGGAGCCAGTGGATCTCAAGCCCAGGGCCCAGCGGGAGAGAAGCCTGTGGCCCTGGGATGTGCCTCGCCCTCCCCAGCCAGGACAGGGCAAAGAGCACGCATCCAGGTGGTCCTAAAGGAGCACATTTGGCAGTGTTACAGGTAGCAAGGTATTTTCTGCTGGACCACTTGGAAAAAACTGACGCATAGAGAACCAAGCACATTGCTAAACTAAATTTGACTTCAACCAGTGCCTGGATGATAAGGTTTTCCAAAGTAGCCTCTGTCCAAGGAGAAGTATATCCTGCTTGATGGGTACACAAACAGTGTGCTAAGATTATATCCTTGTAACCAAGCCACTGAGGCTCAGCCAATACAGCAGACAAGCTTTCAGTCCATCAGAGGCTAGAAGCCGCAGAGCCGGAGCGAAGACTGGGGCCACAGGCAGGTGATCACCTTCCGCTGGGTCCTTTTCCTGACTAGAAGCAATCTGAGCCTGTGGTGGGGAGCATGCCACATCACTGGAAGCGCCCTCTGTCTGGAGCTCTCACAATTTCTAGAAATGTCTCTTGCTCAAGAAAATGTTGTGAAATTGAACTGGTCTTGTTTTTCCTTGAGGAGGAGAGGGAAGGAAGGAGGGTGGAACAGAGGATGGGATGTGTTATTCACAATTTCCAATATATGATCATAAGTCAGTAGATATTAGATCTGAGGAGCAGGGAGGAAAAAACCCAAAAACATAATCCCATAGACACCCAGACATCGAAATTGTTGACTAAGAACTTAAGAATAATTGTGAATTGTTTTCTTAGACTTAAGTTTGTGCTTATTACCTTTTAGTATCTCCTGCATCTGTCACTGTATTTTTATTTTAATATATTTAATTGATAAACATGGGATCCATTTGAGGTGCACAGCATTACGGCTTGATACTCATAGGCACTGCCCTTCACCCTGAGAATTTCTGAGAGCTGCACTGGTTGCAGCATGTTGGCACTTGAACATGGACTTGGGGTACAAGAAATAGCAGGTGAGAGGACAACTCTGAGACGGCGCGTGCAATACTGAAAGGAGAGAGGGGCAGTGATGCTGACTTCACAGGTGCAAAACATGGGGCACAAACAGGCTCACTGGGGCCACAGCTAGATATGCTCATGGCAGTACTGATTTTTATATTTACTGTTTACTGTGGACCTGGATTAGCAAATGTCTTACTGGCTGTACACTTGTTGCGATGACCAGAAAGGACTTGGCTCAGAGCACTATTTTAAAACTAGGTCCCAAGCAGAAAAAAAGAGGAACAACAGCCCTGCCCCAATAGAGCTTAAACCCTCTAGTTTTACTCAGTCAGATAAGGAAGGAGCTGGGGAGGGGGAAGGACAAACAAGAAATAGCTAAAGAATCTTTAAGTCTGGGGGGTAATTTATTGAGGAAGGGAAATGCTTTTATGTATCCCTTGCTCAGGCCACCCAAGCAGCCTGCTTAGTGTAGTACAGCACCATGGGAGGAAAGGGCCTGGGCCGAGAGGAGAGAGGGCTCTGAGCTCTGGCCCCAGGGGGACTCGGCCAGAATGCCCCAGACACCCATCTGCCACATCCCTGTCAGCCATGTCTGTGGCCCTTCCTGTCCCACACTTGGCTCGGGTCCCCAGAAACATGAATCAGAGGGGTGAAAAGCCAGGAAACAAATGGTGGTTGTTGCTCTAGAGGCAGTGTTGTGGACTCTGGCATGGGACAGTGTGCCAGCAAAGCCAGCCTGGTGATGGCGCTCATCCCGTGCTGCAAGGCGGGCACTGACCCCCTCTCAGGCACTACTACAGAAACGTCAGTGCCAGCCAGTGAGGCCAAGAGGCAGCAGTCCTCCCCTCAGGCTGATGAGCCACACCCCCTCTGCCCGGGGAGCCTGCCCTGAGCTCTGAAGTGGTGCGGCAGGAGCTGCAGCCAGAGGTGGCTGCAGGGCACAGAAGCCCTGGGCTGCCCAACCACAAGAGACAGCACACAGGACCGAACCGCAGGCTGTTACGTGGGCTTTGCAAGGTCATTCAGCCACTCCTGTTCACCTCTTTTCAGGTAGCATTTATGTTTGTGATGTGGTGTGCACATCCAAACTGCCACCATCCACACTGATCTCTTTCATTTATGTCACTCTCCAATTTGTCATATGGTCATGCCATGTCCCATTTTATTGGTCATCTACATTCTCGTTCCTCATTGCCAGTGCCGCTGACTGAGGGAAATGTTGCAATGGACAGATGGCGGGCTGCTGTTATTGCTGCTCCCTCAGGGGCCATTCAGTAGGTTTCTGCCTGCCCTGCCACCTTCCATCAACATGCTGTGCCTTGCACATACAGTTCTTTTTAACCCAGATACAAGCTTGAATTTTTTTTTTTTTTTTTTTTTTTTTTTTTTTTTTTTTTTTTTTTTTTTTTTTTTTTTTTTTTTTTTTTTTTGTGGGACCAGGGTTCAAACTCAGGACCTTGCACTTGCCAGGCAGGCATTTGTGCCACAGAGCTATCTTCCCGGCCCCCTAAAAAATTGTTAAACAATGTTCCTCACGTGTAATACATCTTCACTCCTTAGGGGTTAATTCCTGAGAAATACAACTAATCACCTCTGGCAAATGGATGTCACTCACATTCCTAGTTGGGCTCTTTGTGGTGGGATCATGTTTTGGTGGATACTTCCTCTGGATTGATTTTTGCTTCTGCCCACATTGCTGAAGCAGCTAAATATGTCATTACTCACTGCTTGGATGCCTTTAGCACCACTGGCTGCCCATGGGCACTTAACACTGACAACGGCCCGGCTTACACAATGCCATCTTCCAAACATTTTGTAAAACTTTTCATATTTCTCTTACCACAGGAATTCCTAAAAATACTCACGGTCAAGGAATTGTTGGACATGCTCACTGTACACTCAAAATTCAATTATAAAAACTGAAGGGGAAATCCTTCCTTACAAAATTGATACCTCATAATAGGCTCCACTTGGCAGCATATACTATTAACTTTTAAAATCCTACTGAGGACGGAATAGCAGCCAATGTCACAAAATTCTTCAATGATACCCACATTGGCAAGCTAGGTTAAAACTTCTTATGTACTGGATAATTAACTAAAAAAGCAATTTTATGTTAAAATGAAAATGTAGGTGTGTTATAGAAATGTCATTATGATGATGGACCACAGAGATAGCTCCATGGCACAAGTGCCTGACTGGCAAGTGCAAAGTCATGAGTTTGAACCCTGGTCCCACTCCCCCCCACCTAAAAAAAGTCATTATGATGGCTGTATTACAATATTATGTATGGTTATTTCAAGTTTTCTGTGTAAAAGTATATAACTTGTCTATTAACATTCTAGAGGGATTCAACATCCCTCTAGAATAAAACATCCATGGTTGGTAGGAAATAATGGTTCTATTTTGTGTAATATTGAGCTCACCCCTCCCATTGTAATGGAACGTCATTATCCTTCATTTTGGATGTTTGAGGTTTGGAGACCAAAATCTAGAAAAACAGATGGTTTAGCACAACAGTCAATACTTTGGCCCCAGATCTTCAAGATCAATGAGGACCCAGTACTGAAGGGTTCCAGAATGGGCAACTTTTAGCAATATCCTACAACTTTAGTGAGTCATACAAACTCCTGAATGTGAGCCCATAGAAGAAAGGGATCAGAAATGTACAGTATGTCTAAAGAGAGTCACATTTTGTAAGATCTCCCAAGCTTTCAAAGACAGCAACTTGGTCAAGCAAGGACAGTGACTCACTCATCCTTATGGCTGACACTGACAGAAGTACTGAGAGGTGCCATACTTGGTCCCAAGGTAAATCTTGAGGATACTTAACTGACTTGGATAGCGAAAATCATTTTTCATTAATACAGGTCTCACCTTAGTCTCGCACATCTTGCAAAGTATTAATTACAAGAGGTATAAAATAATGCAATAGCATTATGCTAGCTATAAAAGAAATTCAAATCACTAGCACCATCTGACAATCGCCAGCTATACTGGCAACTGACTACCGTTATGGTTAATGAACTGTCCAGGTTAAATTTCTGAATGCAGAGATTAGGGAATCTTTAGTCTAAACCAGTAAATTCACTCAGAGTGCAAAGGGATCAAGAATGGGCAGGTCCTAAAACATAGCTTCTCCAGCTTCAGCAGACTGCTTCTCACACCACAAAACAGAAAAGGGAGAAGAGATGTGGGGAGCAACTGGAGAAGCTAGAGATGGATCCACATGTGCAGAGCTGGAGCAAGGCCAGCCCAGAGAACAAAAAACATCTGAGGGCAAGTGAACAAGCTCTTCCAGTGCCTGTAACACCCAAGCAAACAGGCTGCCCAGCACAGGGGTGTCGCGTGACGTCAACCTGCAGCAGTACGACTAAATGTGCTGCAGTCGTCGAGCAGCTCCTTTCCTAGCGGAAGGGAGGGCTCCACCTAACCTCGGTTTTCTGTATTCTGACTCTCATCAGAGTCAGACTCTGACTCAGAATTTCTGAGACCTGCACTAGATGTGGCAGGTAATATTTCCCTATGCAGTTCGGGTTGGCTTTGAAGTTATCATATTTCCCTCAAAATAATACCTACATGGAGATCAGAAATGCCAGCCAGTTAGCCTAACTTTGCTTTACCTGTTGCTACAGAGTGCCACCAAGCAAAGTACAATCTGCATGACACTGGCCATCAACATCCTAACAACCGGCTAGGTTGCTGGATCACTCCATTTTAAGCCTCATTTTCAGAAAAACAGCAGGGAGCCCAGGCCAGCTTCTAACCTGTAGCAATCCTCGTATTTCAGGCTGTGTTACTGGTGTGTACCACCATACCTGGCTCTAAATGTTAGTTGAAGCTCAACTTCCCTTTATCTTGGTGATGGTTATACAAGTCCTTTCACTGTGATAATCCATCTCTGTGTGTGTGTTCTGTGTACATGCCACACTGTCATGAGAAAACCTTCGTGTTGTCAGCACCTGGCTCAAATGCTCAGGGACTGTTGTGTTCCCAGGTTGAACTCAGTCTCTGCTGACTGCCCTGGCCAGCAGGTGCACCCTGTCATGGTCCTCCACTGACTCCACAGGCTTCAGCACGCAGCACGTCTCCTTGCATTAGCCCTTCGGGCCCCACCAACACCCTCTCCCTCCACTCTGGGTGCTCTTCACCTCAGAGTACACTAATCACACTAGGCTGTGAGGCTCACCAATCTCAACAACAGGAACCTTACCTGTTACTTTACAGGGCTTCCCAGTGTAAGAGGCCAGCAGCATGGCAGAATAAGCAGACCATGCCAGCTGTCTAGAAATGCAGAGAGTCAAGACCTGGTCTCTCTGGGTGCTGGCTTGCCTTGAGGCTCCCTCTCCCATTCTGTTGGTTGCAGATTGGGGAGCATAGTGGGGACACTGGAGCAAGAACTGACTGCCACTGCTAAGAGCTCCAAGGTCAGGCAAGGCTTTCGGTAACACCTTGCTCTTGTCAGGTTTTTTGACTTCTGACACATGAAGAGGAACTGTGCTCTATCAATCTGCTCTTTCTTAGGCATAAATGTTGAAGGAAAGCCAGGCATGGTGGTGCATACCTACAATTCCAGCATTCAGGAGACAGGCAGGAGGACTGTGAGATTGAGGCCAGCCTGGGCTATATAGTGAGTTCAAGGCCAGCCTGAACTATGGAATGAGACCTTGTCTCAAAAAAAAAAAAAAAAAAAAAAAAAAAAAAAAAAAAAAAAAAAAAAAAAAAAAAGTTAAATGACTGACCATACAGATTTAAAGAAGAGAGGAAAAAGTTTATTGTGTTGAGCAGACCTTATTTTCATTACAGTACCAAGAAATTCCTTCTCAATTCCCTTTGAGTACAGACAGAGATGCTGGAGATATTGAAGCCCCATGCTGTTCCCAAGCAAAGGGCAGCACCTGAGCACATGTTGCATTTAATGGGACAGAATTACAGTAGAGTCATTACTTATGAAGGTTGTTAAAGCGGCATCATTTATTTTATTAATCTTTTAAATGCATTTGGTACAGGGTCTCACTATGCAGCTGAGACTGGTAGTGATCCTCCTGTTTTCAGCCTCCCCAGTGCCAGGATTACAGGTGTGTAGCACCACACCTGGTGTCGGTGACCAATGGCATGTGGTGCTGGGGATCGAAGCCTGGTCCCTGCGCTAGTCTAAGTAGGCCCTTAGTCCAGTGAGCTATCTTGCTAGCCCTAATATTTCTTGATAAGACCTCAGCTTTGGGTCCATTTTCCCTTATTTACCTTATTCCCATGTTAACTGGATGGAAAATATAATACAGTACTTGATAACCTTTTGTTGCAAATTATCAACATTAAGTCACACTGTTTTGCTCTTTGCTGCTGTCAGAGCTCCTCTGCAAACAGTGACCAGTAAGGCAATGCCAAACACAGGCAGAGGAAGGCCTGGCTCTGGTCCATTCACCTGTCCACAGCTGGTGTGCAGCACTGGGAGCTGGGAAAGCTCAGGAGGGCCTCTTGCTTGCAAAATCATTGCCACGGACCCTACGCTTCATAGACCATTTCTAGAGCTCTCGTGGCTGCTTGCAGTTGATTTTGTGGTTTGTAAACTGTGCACTCAGTGATACCCCAAGGGAGTGAGATCCTCTGCTTGACTCACTGTGCCACACAGTACAGAAGCACTGTTTTTGTACTGTAGAAAAACAGAACAACAAATAATGAGAGCGGTACATGCACCACACACTCGGAAATCTCAGCAGTGACCTGAGCTCATCATGAATTCAACCAGACAATGAACAAAGTCCTAATTAAGATTCTTTCTTCACTACATTAAGGCAGAGAAAACAAGAATTGAAATACTGTTACCCTACCAGACTAAGCATATGGCTAAGATATTTGATCATTACTAGAAAAATTCTCTGTAAAATGAAGTACTTAAAAGCTAATTATTAAAATCACATAATGGTACGTATTTAAATAACTGTGCACATAATTCACCCCATTTTTTATTCACCCTCCCAGTGGCTTTACCACTTTCATTTCAATTAAATTCTATCTAAAAACAAATGGATAAGAGTTCTTTTCTAACTCCAGTTGAATTATTTTATTCATTCAAGCCAAATTCAGAACAGCAAGTTTTGAAAACAGCTGCTTTCGCAGAACGAAATGTACTTATTTAGGGGGAAGTGGGCAGGAGTCACTTTCGGTTGCGTGAGTGGTGTCCAGCCTGCCTCACATTAAGGTGTCAGTGCAGTACACTTCCCAGCTAAGGACATTTAGAGATCTCCCTGTCACCTCGGCTAGTCTCTTCTAAAAACTTGCTTTCAGCCCTTCATAAAAGTGGTCTGTCCAGGCAGAGCTTTAAAAAGGTTCAGAACATGAGGATGTTGGAATAGCAGAGAAAATTAAGCTCCTTTCAGAGACACTGTCTTAACATGTGTATCATCTACGCCCTCCCAAGGGCTCTGCTCATTCAACACATGGGCACAGAGAGGCCTGTGCACTTGGAACCTTCATCTTGAAATGCAACTTCTGACAGACTTAGCCGCACCAATCAACATGCCTTCACTCTCAATGTGCTAAGCATTCAGAAGACCCTAACCAAACCCCAGGTGGCCACAGACCTGACCTTGGCACACTCATGCGGGCTGGGACAGGTTCTGACCTCAAACACACTGCTTACTAAACTGAATGTCATTCTGACATCATAGTACTTATCACTCTGCTGACTCAGCAAGGAAATTTCTCATCACACCATGATAAAAACTATGACACACAAATACTGGTTAAGAACAACGTAATGTGACAGTTTCCAGAAGCTTGAGCTTTCAGAACTATCATCAGTACCTTCCGGAAAAAGCAATCTATTACCCTCTTTCTAGTCACAGCAGACATTCTCAGAGCAGACACAACCAAGTGACCCGACCACACTACAGTAGTAGTAACTTATGCCCTGGCACTGGTTAATTTGGAAAGGGGATTATGCCACATAAAACAAAGAAAGAGATTGGCAGCAAGAGGAGCCTAGACCTCCTTAGTAGCAAGCTCGCATTATGCACTATCAACTAGTAATAAGAATTATGTCAGGGAGGTGACAGATACAGACCATGAGTGACACCAGGACACATCCTATAGAGAACATGCATATTTTGCTATGGCCCTTCCTCTTATGTGAAATATTAATGAAAGTTGGTAAACAACAGGGAGAAAGCTGGCTAGTGGAATCAGCATATAAAAGTATATCTCACTGACTTGACTATTTCCTTTCCTACCTCCTAGACAGTGTACAGGAAAATGTACATTTCTGCCTCCAATTGTGGACAGCAGCTGCAGCAGCCTCTCTGAAAGCTTGATTAAATGTGAAGATAAAGCCTGAACAAACATTTCTTGATGCTGTGATTTTTCAGTTGCTTGACCCAAATTAGGGTTGGACAGGGTAAAAGCATGCCACAGTGTTTCTTCCCTCCTTAGCTTCTTACAAAATTATCAAAGCAAAGTCAAGAGGTCCTTCAGAGCCAGACATAGTGGCAGATGCTTGTAACCCCAGCACTTGGCAGGCTTGTGAGTTCAAGGTCAGCTCTAAGACAAATAGGAAGACCCTGGCTCAACAGCCAAGAACCAAAATCAAGCCAACACAAAACACTAAACTTCTTCAGACTGTGATATTCCTAAGCTAACTTGCATTTGAAAATGGAGTAAAACTGTGATTTTAAAAACACTGTACATAAGTGGCTTAGAAGGGTAAGGACTTAGCTATCTACATGCACTTGTTCCTCCGATTTTTCTATTTCATGTGAGGTTGGAAATAAAACATACGGCCTTGCTATGCCAGCAAGCACTATTTCACTGAGCTCTCTACCACCCTTCATATTTTTAAAAAGAAGGCAAACAAGAAAGAACAAGTCCATGTGAACTGGAAGGCAGGTGCAGGACTTGTGTTGCTGATGGTTATCCACCCATCAGCTAAGTCTCTGCCCACAGGGCCAGTGCAGGACTGGGGAAGGAAAGGTGCAGGCAAGAACAAGAAGCCAACAGTGCTTTGTGGTGCAACTATGTCATGACACAACTCATGTGAACTCTACTGATTTCTAGAAGCCAAAGGCAATCACAGAGCTAAAAGGAAAAGAACATGGGCCACTGTACAGAGCAGCGTGAGTCATAGTCAGACCCCTTCCTGGCCTTAGAGCTGAGAGCACTTTACTGAGAAAAGTCCAAGCCACCTTTCTCTGAGTCTGAGAGAAATCACTACACAGAAAAGGGCAAAGGACACTGTGAGGTCTGGAGGAAGCCCAACTCTCTAAGACACATCGCTGGCTGGACCCAGTCGGGGAGTTGCTGACAGATGTTTTTTAAAAGAAACTAAAAAGAAAAAGCAAAGACTTTCACAAATACAAAAACTGCTCAGAAAAAAATTACCTAAGAAAGTTCACCAGGACTAGGTGGAGAATAAACTTTTTCATTTCAAATTAGTCACAATTAATCACATGGTTTAAAAAAGAAACCCGCAAATTCTAATCCTCCTTCCCCAACACCGCAGAGCCCTCCTATGCCTATCTTTTCTACCTATACCCAACCAACCACTCCCATCTGTCCCCAAGTAATTTGCTTAGCCACTGCACAGAACTAACCCTGAAGATATACAATGGTTGGTTTGGTTTTGACTAAACAATGAACCTAGCACTTGGGAAGATTATGGGGTGGGGGGTGTTGGCATAAATTTCCAGGTATGTGGACCTTGAACAAAGCTTCTGCCCCACTGGGTAGGCATCAGAGGTGCAGCCGGAGCTGCAGGTAAACTGAGGTAAGGAAGAACATGGCAGCTCTACTAGCCTGCTTCCTAGGACAATGCAGCATGTGTGTGCTCTTGATGTGAGCTCCAAAGGATTCATCTTTTTTGTCTCTGCCATTTCTTCCTCTGGTGAGAAGACTGTTCTTTTCAGAGTCCCAAAAGATCTGCCACATGTCTTCCTCTGAGGTACAAATCCAATAGATCCAGGGGCCAACTGGTGTGCAGAAGTCAAAATCAAATGCTCAGCATCAAAAGGGCTAGCACACCTGCCCAGGGAGTTTATCAGCAGTTGTATAGACAGATCAGAAAAAAACTAGCATTTAGTATAAAAACTGTTTTCAATGGTGCCATTTTCCATCTTCCTCCAGAGATCATAATTCCTCACGTATCTGAGATGCTATGGAAAAGAACAATGGAAAATAGATTATCCTCAAATTACCACAACACAGAGCGGATATTTTACCCCTACTTTCATTTTGTCTTTTTTTAAAATTTTAGAAGCTTTGGTTTGGTGTTTTTGTATTAAAATTTAAAAGCAAAAACAAACTAGAGGACATTTTTAAAAGCAATGAAACCATAAGGCTCCATCCCTTCTCCACGGCAGCGCCCCCATGCTGTATGGGGCAGTTCCTTTTTCCTTCCTTTTTCCTACTTTTACTCTGCCCAACCTTGCTCTGCAGAGCACAGGGTTTCCTTACCCTTCCGTGGTTTCTTCCTACCTTTAATGCATGTAAAACTTTGAAAGAAAAAATAAAAAGAAATTCCAAGAAATGGAGGGAAGGAAGTGGAAAGCAAGGGGACATAAAGAGTGAAGGTGCGTCGCGCCCTCGATGAACGCAATCACTACACGCTGCGAATGTAATAATAAAAGCCTGAAAGGAAAAAATTACAAAGTGAAAAAACGCCGAAAGAGCCTGCAAATTCACTCCAACTAAACCGCTTTCCCGAGTGCAGTGTAATGTTCAGTAAACGTGCATCAAGTGTCAGTCCCCTTTTCTTTTGTACTAGGGATTTCACTCAGAGCCTTCACACTGAGCTACATCTTGCCATTTTAAAATTTTAATCTTATTTTATTTTAATGTATTATGAGACAGAGTCTTGCCAAGTCATTAAATTGCCCAGGTTAGGCTGAAACTGGAATTTCTCTTGCCTCAGGTTCCCAGAATGCTGGCGTTAATGTTATGTCACTACACTAGGATGAAAATCTTTTCATATAACATATAAAATGTCTGTGTATCTGTTTATCAGTATAGCTCATTCTCGTATAGTTAAGCTTTTTTGATGCTTTTGGTTCATACATAATAGTAAAATAAAACTTCATGTATTTCTTTTCTTTTCTTTTTCTTTTTTTGGTCTTTTTGAGACAAGGTCTCCCTATGCAGTTCAGGCTGGCCTTGAGCTCACTTTTGTAGCCCAGGCTGGTCTCAAACTCGCACTGATCCTCCTGCCTCAGCCTCCCAAGTGCTGGGATTACAGATGTGCGCTACCATGCCCAGCTAAAAGTTGAGAGGGCCTTTTTCTTTTTTCCTATCTGACGATGCTTTCCAGGCGTGTCGAGTGAGGCTTGTAGAGCTGGGGACCGAACCCAGGTCCCCTGTACCTGACTGCATTTGCCTGAGCAGACGCTTGAACAAATGTGCCAGTCTGCAAGCCCTCTAAATGAAACTAGACTGTTTTGTTTGTTTTTGCAATACCAGGGATTGAATTCAGGACCCTGTACTTGCCAGGCAGGTGCTTATTCTACTGAGCTATCTTCCCAGCCCTTCATGTTGTTATGGTTTATGTCTAGTTGTCCCCCCAAAGCCTCATGCAATCATGGGGCGGGGACTTCTAGAGTTTGAGACTTGAGTCATGACCCACTGGGATTATGTGTTTTAGTACTGATGGCACTATGGGTCTGAGTACTGCTGGGATTACTTGACTCTTGATCCACTGGGATTATGTGTTTTAGTACTGATGGGGTTATCGGTCTGAGTATGGCTGGGATTAATGGTGTGGCCTAAGGTGGACAGGCTAAGGCAGAGGGCCTGAATGTAATATACAGAGAGACAGAGACAGACTCCTGTTGTTGCTCTCTGGTGCACTGGTTGGACTGTTGCCTCTGTCGTGATTGTTGCTGTTCCACTGCCATGAACTGCTGCTCTCTGCCCTTACCTTCCTGGCTTGGCTTTTCTGTTTTCCTCTCATGCAGTGTTCCCATTTCCTTCTCCTGCTGAAAACGGATCTGCAGCTGTTTGATCTCTTGGTCATAGTCCTGCCACTCAGGGACAATTCGCACAGCAGCATCCAGCTTGGGCTCTTTGGTCATCGGATTATTGCACTGTGAAAATCCAATGAATATATACTAACTGAGTTGAAGAATTCATTAACAGAGGTCAAAGATGTTTCTTGGATTACATGTCCAAACTGGACAAAAAGAACAATGCAGCAGAATTAGATGATATATCAGCAGAAGGAGTATGGTAAAAGGATCTATAAAGCTGTATTTACTTCTAATGTGTCAGTGGTGAGATGGCAGTGCCCCGTAGTTTGCTACTGGGTTCTGGGGTGCTAGTCTCCTTCTGGGATTGGTTTCTAGGTTCCTTCTGTCTTAAGTAAAGAACTGCTCAAGACAAGAACAAATGGTAGCAAGGTTTTATTGAAGGTAGGCTCTGCAGAACAAGTTTGGGCCCAGTAGAAGTAGGAAAAGAAATGCATCTATAGTGTGAAGGTGGCCACCACAGAGGACAGAACACAGTGGCCTTTGTTTATTTCCTCAAAGACATTGTAGGGAGCTGTTGGGAGGCAAACAGAAAGATTAGAAATATTATGAGGCACAGAAGTCAGCTGGGAGACAAGGAGACTAGGCAGATAGTGAGTATGAACGCCCCACATGCTCCTACGGGACTTGGTGTCCTGCCACAGGCACAGAAGCACTGCTGAAGTTACTGTATGATGCTTCCTTCATAGCCTTTTAAACTATACCACTAGGCAGGAAGACCAAATGAAGCTCTTGTGTTCATAAGTACACAAACATAGCACACTGGGTGGAAATGCAGGGGAGCACCATGGATAGCTCACCAAATCGATAGTCTTGGCTCTTTTCTTAGAGGCATCATCACACCACGTTTCACACCAAAGCCATTCTTGGGGAAGTGACTTGATTGGTACCTGATGGATCATGTTATTGGGCAAATCCTAATTGGTAAAGAAAATAAAACACAAGAATATAAAGTTCTGGAAAAAAATTTGAATCAGTGTATAGTAAAAAGGCCATAGGGTTAGCTGCTTATGTATCAGATGCGACTCACAAATGTTTAAAGTGAAACCAAAGAACTTGAAGAGAAATTAAGAAAATTACGATGCTTTTCAGACATCCAATATTTAGAAATCCTCTAGCTACTGAAAAAAAAACTCTACTCATAATAAACAACCACAAAATAACCTCCTTAAAACCATTTAAATAAAATTCACAAATAGCTCATTATCTAGAATTTCTTCTGTGCAGGAAATTCTAGGAAAAATATTCCTTTTCATTTTTCAAAGCCAATTAAATATAGACAGACACTTTTTTTTTAAAGATAAACACTTCTCATAATTTACAATTATCCGAAAAAGAAGCTTAGTCCTTCTTATTATCTACTGAGCTTTGTTCACAAATAGATAAGCCCACATATTTGGATTTTGTTACCAAAAAAATTTCTATTGTCTTTAAGCTTGCATGCCACAATCACTAAAGGAATAAAATGATAGAATAAATGAAATTAGTACTGTGATACTTATAAAAATGATGTACTCAATGATCTTTCAAAGCCCTATATATAAAATGGTACAAAATACATGATGATTCTCTTTATCAAACCCTTTCTACAAGCTAAAACTTAAATTGGCTGGATTTTAAAAAACACTTCAAAAAGTTCCAGGCCACCAAAGCACTCCTCCAATAAATTCTCAAGGATATCCTAGCCAACGAAGTAAAAAGTCTAATGGAATGAATATATCAAGCAAGGAGAACAGCTAAGCAAGGGAAAAATAAAGGAATCAGCAAGAGAAAAATAAAAGCGCAATGACAGGAATGAGTCAATATCTTTAATATCTCTCAATGTAAGTAGTCTCAACTCCCCAATTAAAAGATATAGGTTCAGTAGATTGGATCACAAAAACCAGTAATATGCTATACAAGTGACGTACTTAATCTAAAATGAAATGTGTAGAAAACCAAATGGTTGAAAATAATATTCTATGCAATGAGAGCCTGAAAGTCAGTAGGAATAGCTTTTCTATTTTTCAGACCAAACTGATCAGAAGAGAAAAAGAAGGTCACTATTTGTTAAGAGAACAACTCAACGAAAGAGAGCAATTTAAATATATATTCACTGAAAGCCATTACACCTGATTTCATAAAAGAAACACTACTAGACAGAAAGATCAGATAAATGTCAGCACAGTCATTATAAGGGACCCAAATATCCCACTATCACAAAAAATAAATGGGACAAAAAAAAAAAAAAAAAAAAAAAAAAAAAAAAAAAAAAAAAAAAAAAAAATCAGCAAAGAAATGAAGAGCAGAGTTGAACCATACCTTCAACCAAATGGACTTAATACACAACCACAGTGTACTACTAGCCAACAGTAACAGAACACACATTCTTCTGACTACCACATGGTACTTTCTCCAAAATAAAACACATACTAGCCCATAACACATGTTTAAATAAATACACAAGAACCGACAGTATCCCATACATACTTTCAGATCACAAGACAATGACACTGAAAGTCAATGGTAAAAGAAACCACAGAAATTTTACCAACTTCTGGACAACATTAAATAATACACTCTTGAATACTCAGTGGGTTACAGAAGAAATAAAAACAAAAAAATAGTTCCTAGAGTCAAACAGTAGTGCTATTAGCACAACATAGCAGAACTTATGGAACCCAATAAAAACAATCTTAGGAGGGAAGTTTACAGCGGCAAATGTCCACATCAGAAAAACACAGTGAGGGTTGGGGAGATAGCACAATGGAATAAGTGCTTGCTCCGCAAGCACAAAGTCCTGAGTTCAATCCCTGGTACAAAAAAACAAAAACAAACAAACAAAAAAAAAAACAAAAACAAAAAACACAGTGAATCCAAATAAATAACCATGTGATGGTACCATAAAGGTCCTAGAAAACCAAAAACAACCCAAATGCAAAGCTAATTAATACAAAGAAAGAAATTATAAAGATCAGAGTGGAAATTAATGAAATTAAGACTAAAAATTAATATAAAGAAACCTGTAAGTCAGAGAGCTACTTCTTCAAAAGAACATAGTAGACAAGCCCCTAACCAAGTTTATAAAAGTAAAGACCCACAAAATTTAATTAGAAATGAAGATAAACAAAATCATAAAGCATATTGCTGATCCTGAAGATTATTAGTAATGATTTTAAAAACTATCCTTCAGGTTTGATTCAGCAACCAGGCCCGGCACGTGAGACCACCCTGGGCCCACCGGAAACTCATTCCCAGAAACCAGGCCTGGCATGTGAGGTAGACCGCCCTGAACCCACTGGAAACTCATTCGACCCAGCAACAAAGCCTGGCATGTAAGTGGAACTTCATCCATCAGACAGGCCCAGTGTGGAAAACTGCCACAAGACTCCCTGCAGAGAGACTAGAGATAAGACCCACCCAGCTGATCCAGGAGCAGAACACCTTGCCAGAGTGGCACAGCAGGTTCACTTCCAAGGGCTGCACCAGGAAGAAGTGGAGCTCAGCAGTCAGACCCAAGCCACACCCACCTGGATGAGCTGGAACTTGGTAGATCCAGATCTGGTGGCTAAGGTAAGAACTCTACCAAAGCTCTACACCAAAGGTCAGAAGGCAGGGCTATACAACATGACAAAGAGAAGGAGCAAAATGCACTCTCAGGCCCTGAGCCCACCCCAGAACAAATGCAGGAGACAACAGCATAGAAGAAATTGGAAATCTCTGAAGTAATAGCACTAAAGTAAAAAATGAACTGCAGAAAGGTATAAAGGAAATCAGATCAGAAATAATTTCTGATGTAAAAAAAGAAACAATACCTATAATAAAAGAAATACTAAGTACTTCTAAACAAGACATTGATAAAAAATAGAGAATAGAAAAATGATGGAATCCTTGAATGAACAATATAGGAAAGTAATAGAATGTATGAAG
>PVKN010007569.1:8897-26564 GCA_004027915.1 Capromys pilorides | reverse complement strand
CATTTTCCTCTTCTTCACAGTGAAAACCTTAAGAAAATTATACATACATAGGGCTGTTATACATCCTCAATCCTTTCTACTTTTTATTTAGCTGTTACATTCTCCAGGCTGGGCTGAGTTTGCTCTCCTCCTGCCTCAGCTTCCCAGGTGGCTAAGGTTACTGCCAAGTCCCCCCAGGCCAGCCACCATGGACAGTTCCTGGGACTGCTGCTTCTGCTCACTATTTTATGAGGCCCTAGATCTGGACTAAGCCCATGGAAATCGAAACAGTCATGTTTCTGCAGCCAGTGGGCCCAGTGGGGTCTCAGATGCCAGTTCTGATCAGTCCTTTGTGGGTTGTGGTTCTGTGGCATTCAAAGCTGTGCAGTGTTGTGCAGATCTGTCCTGTGCCCATCTGTCCTGGGCACACCCTGAGGCCCTTCTGGGGCAGTGTACGCTCCATGGACATTTCCTCCGAGTGTGGAGCACACTGTGTCCATGCGGGCTCAGCCTAAGGTTGATCGGAGGTGATCATAATCAACTTTATGGGTCACCTCCCCAGACTCCCTGTTTCCTTCCCAGTACATTCTGTGCCCCAGGAAGTGGTCTTCTGGCTTGGAGGGGGTTTTTCTTTCAGATACTCTGCTGAGCAGTTCTTGCGACGATGAGCTTTTCTGGGATCCCATATAAGGTAAAGAAATGCCTGGTATTGGGGAGAGAAATCTGCACCACTGTCTTAGGAAAGAGGGACCCCCTGCTGCCTTGAGGGTACAAAGCCATCTCATTAGCCTCCCCTAACGCACATGCTAACATTTTTTGTGGGCCCTTTAGGGTTGCTCCCTGCATTCTCTTGGGGTTCATAGCCATGGTCAGTAGGGAAAGGAGTATGCTCACCACAGGTTTGCTAGAACTGGGAGCCTGGTACTACTACCGCAGACCTTTCCTCCCCTTGGCTTCAGCCCGAGGGTGTCCATTTGTCTCCAAACACTGGGCAAGGAGGAAGACCTGCCTCCTTCCCATTTCTCCAGTGGTGCAGAGCCCCCGATGTCCTCATGGACCCATGCAGAGGCGGTGGGTCCCACCCTGCACCCTCTCTCAGGCAGGGACTAGAGACCAGGGCTCTTCCCATCCACCTTCTCTTGTCTCAGCCATCTACAATCCCAGCACTGTGGATAGCTCTGTCTCTGTAGCTCTATCATTGGAAAACCCTGAGCAGCCGTGGCTGTGAGGCAGGGCCTGGATAGGAGGATTCTGAGGAAGGGAGCAGTGCCATTTGCTGATCATCAGTTAGCCCCAGGGCACCCTGGAGAGGTGACGGGATGGTTACCTGACAGTGGGCCTCTGTGGGGGGCAGTCTGCTGTCCCTGCAGTGGTAGGTTCAGGCCCAGAGACCAACAAGGTGTCCTTTGGCCCCCCCAATGTGAAAAGATTTCCCCACCTGGACGTCAGGTCTATCCTCACTTTGTGGAGTCCCCACCCCACCATCCCTGAAGCCCAAGGTCTTTGCCCTCAGCTTCTGACCTTGCCTCCCCCTAGACAGGTCCCTTCCACTCTTTTCAGTGTGGCCTGTCCTTTTCTCTGGCTCTCAGCTCCATTCTCACCTCCCAGGTGTGGCCCACACCACTGGGAGCTGTGGCCACACCTCTGCATGGCCTTGTGGATGGTGCTGGCCATGCCTGCACAAAGGGCCTGGCAGGTGGGTGGAGGCTGGCCCAGAAAACTGGGGCTTGGGCCCTCAGTAGCCAGACCCACGGCCCCGAGGACCATGGCAGTGCACAACTGATGGCTAGCCATTAGCCGCTGTTCCTCTGAAGCTTCAGTTTCCCATGGGCACAATGAGGGGAAGAGCCCACTGCAGAGACTCTGAACCCCCTTTTGGCTCCCACCTCTGCCTAGGGTGCTGGACCGCAGCACCCAGGAACCAAGATATTAAGAGAATGAGGCCACATAGATCAAGCAGCCCAGACAAAGGGCTAGGGCAAGTGGAGCCCTGGGCTGAGGGAGGGCATCGCAGTGCTGCTGCAGAGTGGTGCTCCAGGTTGGGGGGAGTGTAGGGGCCCAGGGCTGTGATCAGAGCCTGGTGGATGGGAAGAGCCTAGGTAGGAAGAGTCCTGGGGCCTGTGCAGCTCTGAGCTCCTCTGCTGGCCTGCTCAGTATGTTTCATCAGTCACTCAACAAATACACAGGGGACAGGGGTGCTGTGGAGGTGCTAGTGGGTGGTGGGCCAGGAGCTACCCAAATGTCCAAGTCCTACCTTGCTTTCTGGACTTCTATACTTCTATGCTATGCTGTCCACTATGCCCTGGCTGTGTGCGTGAGCCCTGCGGTTCCTGCTTGCCCAGAGGACCACTGAGTGGACTCCAGCAGCACATGCCCTCCTTGTATGGAACTCTGGTCAGCCAGTGGAGGGGCCTCCTTGCCCATCCCCCAGGAGCAGAGGCATCCCACTCCCCCTGCCCAGAACAGGCTCTCAGAGCCAGAGATGTTGGTCTGTGAGAACCAAAAGGGCCCCCCCCGCCAGTTCATGCCCAACTTCTTAGCCAAGTCTGGTGGCCATGAGCCATATTGGGCCTCACAGTGCCTGCTAGGTCGACAGCAGACAACACTTGTGGTGGGGAGAGTGGGATCTGGGACTTGGCTGGAATTCTTGGTCCTGTGGAAGCTGCTCTAAATGCCAAGGCTGCAGGAGGAGACAGGCTTGGGCTCTCAGGAGATGGTTTAGGGAGGGTGCTGCTCCATCCATGGTTCCTTTCATGCTGGTGGAGCACATGGCTTCAGTAGACCTGACCCCAGCAGTGCGCTCCAGACAGACAAGACTGAGTAGAGGGAGGAGAAGTCCCTGGAGGACTCACCCTGGGAGAAGCCACACAGCCCACATGGCATAGTCCTCCCAGTGAAGCACCCGGAGGAGTCGATTCCAATCCAGGCAGGGTCCTGAGCAAGACACGGGGCAGATCCTGCCTGGGGTCCAGAACTGAAAGAGCTTATCCGCTCCCTGGACCAGGCTGAGCCTCAATCCTAGACACAAGCTGAACCTTGATCCTGCACACACGTAACCACCACTCCTGACCCTGGTCACACACTGAGCTTGACCTTGCTGTGCATCCCATTGCCATAGGCCTTGATCACGGAAAGCTGGGACTGAGAAGCTATGATGGTAGGGAGTAGGCTCTGGGCTTGGCAGGGTTGTGTGTTGTGGGCCCTGGATTGTGAGGCTCCACAAAGATCCTGCAACAGGTCCCAGAGTACTCAGGGCCCTGCTCCATCCTAATGCTGCTCCTTGGCCTGCTCTCGCCCAGGCTCTGCTCCATGCGAGAGCGGCGTGAAGACCACATAAGCACTTGGCAATGGTGACTCAGCGGGCTCCTCCTCGCTTTATTTTTATCTCCATCAAGCCCTATAAATACAGCAATGATCAAACACTGCCAGCAATTGAACCCCTCCTGCGCTGCTGCAGACCCACACTTGTAGGTAGTGAGGCCAGTGAGTGGACCTGGCCAGAGGGACCTGGCCAGCAGGCTCCTGGTGACGGGGTGGGGGGAGTGGGTGTCCCCTGATCAGAGCCCTGGGAGGGCCCTTTCCATGAGCTCTGCACACCTTCTTTTTTTCTCCATTCAGGAGTGAAACATCAGCCTTAACACTTCTTATGCTCTCAGTTTTCCTGCCTGAGAAATGGTGTGAGCATCTGGGTACAGGTGACCAGACCCTGACCCATGTCCTCCTGGGAGAGGGTGCAGTTTCACTGTCTGGTCTCCTCTGCCCCATACTGGGCCAAGGCTCTCTGTAGATGCTTGTGGGGCAAATGTACAGACAGTGGGTGTGGATATCGAATGATGGGTGCTGCTAAGGTGTTCAAGTTTTATACCTTCCCATCAATCTCGGGAGAGAGGCTCTATCCTTTGAGGTAGGGCAGGAATGTTCAGGTGGTGGAGGGCAGAAGGCATCCAGACAGAGTGCAGTGACTCCAAATTCCTTCACATGTGCCAAGATGTGGATCTGGATGGGGCCCAAAACAGCCTTCAAAGGGCTGGTGGAGGTACCACAACAGGTGGGGTGGGACACTCAAAACTACAGGTGTGGCCTGGCCACTAAGCCAAACCCTGTGGGCACACTTGCATATGATTGGTCTTGGGTCCCATTTCCCCTGACAAGGACGTGAGGGTCAGAGAGGTACAGCAACTCACTCAAGGTCACGGAGAGGAGGAGGAAGAACTGGGTTCTGAACAGTGAGTTGGTGAATCATGTGTCCACCCCTGAGATCAGAACTCCTGGTAATGCTGGAAGCCACTGCTTACCTGGGACCAGGCTGGGCGGCGGGACCAGGCTGGGTGATAGAACCAGCTGGTCACATAGCTGCTAGAACAAGCAGGAGTCATTCAGCTGTTGTCATGACTACCTGTCACCGGGAGCCAGCTACACATGGGTGTGAGTAGCCGGCAGCTAGAGCTTGGCACAGGAGGGCCGCAGGGCTTCCCAGCTCTCCTCTTCCCTAGGAGCCATGTTGCCGCCACAGCTTAGCGGGTTGTTTCCTTCATGGGGGCATGAGCCCCAGTGTTCCTGGACAGGGCAGCAGCAGCAGCAGCAGCAGCAGCAGCAGCAGCAGCAGCAGCAGCAGCAGCAGCAAGCTCTTCATCCATTGGAAGGGGGTGTGTGTCCGGTAGCTTCTCGATGCCCATGTGAGATTGCTCTGGTAGTGTGTGCGAGAAGGAGTTCGTGTGTGGTCAGGGAAGGGTCCTCAGCAGAGTTTGAATGGCCCCTTGGAGATTTGCAAATACCCAGAGGGGACCAACCCAGAGCCCTAGCTGGGGAGGTGAGGCAGAGTGAGGAGTTGAGCCTTGAAGGTTGGGCCCCAGCTATAGGCTTTGGGGTCAGACTCCAAGGCTTCTGCGCAGTCCCATGGAGTAGAGGAGTACAAAGAGGTCCTGCTACCCTCCAGCGAATGGCCTCAGCCAGCCACGCTGACTCATGGCGCAGGTGCCTTGGTCAGGGCAGGGCCTACAGACCAGCTGCCTACCCCACACGTGGGAAGAGGCAGGATGCTCTGGGATGCGCTAGTCTCAGGAGCAGCACAGTGGATTAGAGCTATAGCCAGGAGCCAGATAGGGCCAGAGGAAAAGCTGGCAGGAGGGCTGGCAGAGGTGCAGGACAGGGAGCCCTCATACAATGGCCTGGCCTCTCCAGGGCATAAAGGGCTCTTGGTAGGTGCACCAGGGGCTGCCTGTTCTGACTCTGAGCCAGAAATCCTGCTCTGCCCTCCCATGTGGATGGCTTCCCTAGTGGGAAACAACTGAGGCAGACATCCCTCTTTTTAGGTGGGGAGAAAGAGCGTTCTGGGTCTAGGGCTTGTCTTGTGGGAGCCCCTGGTTGCTCAGTGTTGCTGCTCTAGTGACACCACCTAAGTCACTCTGGCCTGGACCCTATAGCGGCCTGGATACTTTTCTAGAATGAGGACTTGTCTCTCCCCATGGTCCTGCATGGACAGACACAGAGCAGTCACTCTGGGTCGATTAGTCCCCATCATCAGATTGAACTGTCCAGGTCCCTGCTCCATTTGTCCCAGGGGAGCTGTGCTCTCTCCCCATAATCTACAATATGTGTGGGCTCTTTTCTTCCACCTTGGTGTACACAGAGGATGGAGAAGGGCATGGCTGTATGGCAGATGTGCTTGTTTACCCTTATGTTTTAGTGAGGTCAGGGATGTCAGCCCCTAAGGGCTTTTACTGTCACAGGAGAAGGGCTGGAGCCATAAACTCAGGACTCTGCTCAATCCCGCTGCCCAGTCAGTGGCCTTGGAGTCTCTCCCTCCTGCAGGGCTCACTTCCCTCTAGATTATTCTAATGACTTCAAATTTCTTCCAGATCAGCCATCTAGTTTATTATTCATTCACTCAACAAGCACACAAGCAAAACTGACAGTGTTCTAGGGGCCACCCACCAGGAGCCCTAGATCTGGGGTTCAGGAAGGCAGGATGAACACTGTGATAGAGAAGGGAAGGGGTACCTGTGGAGCTAGACTGGGCTTCTGGGGTGGGTGGCAGGGCCAGTGAGGTCACTTCCTCAAATGTGAGGGAATAGCCTCCAGACAGAGGGCCTGGCTACAACCAGCAGAGCTGCTTGCTGAAGGCAGGGTCTGGGACCAGGGCAGGCAGGCATGGAACCCTGGCATGCCTGCACATGTCTCCAGGATGGAGCCGGTGAGCACCCCAAGCTGAGCCAGGGTCTGCAGTGAGCGCGACAGATTCCTGGGAGGCAGGGCCTGGCTGGGCTGTGGCTGCCTCAGTGACCCTCCTGTCTCCATCAACAACTGGAGGCGGGCTGTGGCTGCTTCCTCCCACACACAGCGCTGTCGTGAGCATTTTCGGCACATTCCAGGGGAGGGGGCCCTGGAAGTACAGACTGTTGTGATTTTGCAAAATACTGTTCTCTCTGATTTTACCTTCTCCCATTAGCATCTCATTACTGCGTTTCCCCATGTGCAGTGGTGGGGGCTATTTTTGGTTTCTGGGGCGGGGATGGGGGTTTGTTTCAGCACAGCAGGGCGAGCTGTTGGATTCCATAACTAGAGGTGAATGTGTGGGACTGTATTTCTGTCTGTATGTGGATGGATGGTATGGAGGAGGGGAAAGGGAAGGAGGACGAGAATCTGGTAAATTTCTATGTCATTTTTGAATAAGAATTTAGGCAGAATCTGACTCCAGAGGCAGATGTGACAACCTTCTGCAACAGTCATGTCAGACTCATGTTGCTCCTGCATGGCCAGCTCTTGCCTGGCCAACTCCTACTCACCCTTTAGCACCCAGCCAAATGCTGGTGGGGAAACTTCTCCATTACTCAGGGAAGAATGTGATGTTTCTTCATACAAACTTCTAATGACACAAGTACGGACCAGCGAGTGATTCTTTTTGGCCCATCTATCAGGGCCTCATCCCATGTTCTTATCTCTGGTGCCTGGTGTTGGTGTTTGGCATCTACTCAAGATAGCAATAACACATACACTTCCCATGAGTTCACATGTTCCCAGGGCTCCCAGAGGCTTGGCCCATGTTGAGAGATATTTGGTACTGACCCCCTCAAGGCCCCCAGTAAGCACCCCACACTGGGAATGTGACAGAAGGGATCACATAGCAGGAACAGCAAAGCTTGAGCTGCCTGAGTTGCTGATCCAGAGGTCAGCAGCAGTGGGAGGACCAAAATGTGCTCTCACGGGATGGGGTCTCACCCTATAGGGATGCTGCAGGCTCCTGAGTGACAGGTCCCAACCTGATGCTCACCAGGGAGAAAGACTGCTGGTCCTGGAGCTTGCTCTCTGACAGTTGCTGCTGATTGCATCATGCATGGGTGGGCGGGGCTTGCCTTGGCCAATCATCTGCAGGATACAGTGGATGTGCTGGGGCCTGACCTCCAGGAGCTTGTCATCTGGTGGCATGGCTGATATCTTTAACAGTAATGTTGACTTCAGTTGCAGAAAATCCAGTCACATCCAATCAAACAGGGCCTAAGGGAGGCCGGGTCTTGATTCTTTCCTTCAGTCAGGGGGCTTACCTATGGAGTCAGACCTGCCATGCAGTGGGTCCTGTCCTCAGCCTGAAACTCTGTACACAGTGGCACAAGGGCCGCTGTCCTTAGGACCTTGTGCTCACACCCCAGGCTGGAGTGAGAAGAAAGGAGAAGGGCAGTGAGATGGGCTGTTAGCCAGAGCATCTTCCTTCTGGAGGGTCTGGGGAACTCAGAGGACCTCCCTTCGTCACCCTCTGGCCCAGGCTGGGCACTTGGCTCTTTTGGACAGAATTGGGGTTCTCTTGATAAGAAATGATGCGGACATGGGTGACAGTGATATTATTACATGCTCTGCAGCATCTGATGGATGAAGAATCAATAAGAAAGTGGGGGAATGCAGGCAGTGACAAATTGGAGCACGAGGTAGAGGGGTAGGATGGCGTGGGCAGCTGGGAGGGTCTAGACCTTCATGAAGGACTCACGGTGACCCTGCTGGGTCTGGAAATGCAGCTCCACTATGGCGCCGGCCATGCTGCTTCTTGGGGGAAGGGAGCCTCTGGGGGAAGTTTTAGTGGGTGCCACATCCAGGTGCCTTCTGAGGGCCTCTGTCCAGCCCTTCCTGGACCTGGAAAGGCAGATCCAGCTGAACGGGCTGCTGTGTAGAAGAGAAGCCAGCTGTGGCCAGAGGTGAGACTGCAGGGTGCAATTCCACTGCAGGGAACAATTCCAGTTGCTCCTGTGGCCTCTGTGATCCACCTAGGAGTGGGCCTTTTCCTTGGGAATTGCTCAAAGCAAGATGATAGAGCCTCCAGTTGCCCTGAGGTCACGTGACAGCCCCATCCAGAAGAGGCAGTGAAGAGGGCCAGGGAACCCTGACCTCAGGCCGGGGCTCCAAAGAGGCTTTGGGGCTGCTCTGATGACTCAGCAGGCTCCTCAATCTGCCCCATTGGGCTCAGTCTGCAGGAACTGGCTCCTAGTTTCCACCAAAAGACCTTTCTTCCAGACTCTCCTCCTTTCGGGTAGAGCTGACAGGTACTGAGGCCCTGCTCTGGTGGCCCCTCCTTGGCAGCATGGGCACCCCCATGGAATGGGGGAGGAATCTATTCCTAGAAGGCTGCCCTTGTGCAGGGGGGAGAAGGAAAGGGGGGTAAGCGATGGGCTGACTGAGTGCCCCACCCCAGAGAGGTATTGGCCTGGTGAATCTGTCCTTCAAGTGCCTGGACCATGGGCACTTGAAGCTCCATGGCTCCATGGCTTCCAGGGGCTGGCTTCCTTGTGTTTAATTGCTGCAGGGGAGAAGTGAGAAGCCTGGCTGTGGGGAGGGTGCAGGCCACTGCAGGCCACTGCAGGATCATGGTAAGACTCAAGTGCCCTAAGGGCTTGATGGCCACAATCCCAGGCCAGCCTCTAGTTGGTGGAACTGGGCACACAGACCTTGGTATTCCCTCCACCTGTCCTCTCTGCTTTCCTGCCCACACATGCACATTTGTGTCATACAACTATTCCCATGTATGTGCATGGACATACATTTGTGTCAATGTCTACACTCACATGCACATTCTTACCCTATGCATGCACATGCACGGAGTGTTCTTGTGACTTCTGCTCAGTGTTTGCTTACACAAGTGCTCATGGCATGGGTAGTGCGCAGTGTCCATCAGCATGCCCTCATGGTTGTGTTCACGTACACAGAGCCTGTTCACACATGCTGGCAGGCACACACACTTGTGTACATGCATTTGTTCACACGCTCTCACACCCACATACATATAGGGAGCTCACAATTACCAGGAAGCAGAATCTACTCTGGGAAAGCACAGCTGATACGGAGTTCTGGCTTCGGAGAACCCCTGCCTAAGCCCAGGCAGTGTGTGGTGACAGTGATCATGACGTCCCAAGAGCTGACCAGGGTGCCTGGAGCTGCACCAGGGTGCCCACAGCGTGGAGAATGTGTGACACAGTGGCAGGAAGGAGTGGTAACTATTGAACGATAGCTGCAGGGAAGGGCACATCGTTGGTCAAGGCGCAGGCTTATAAGACTGGCTTTTCTGCCCTGGGTGTGGTTCTTGGTTCACCAGTGGGGTCACAGGCTGAGAAGTGCCTGTGGCTGGCTCCTGTTACACACCCTCAGGTCAGCCTACTCCGAAGTCCGTCTGAAAGCCCCGGTTCAGGATCTCATACAGGTGGCCACGGGCCTCAGGGGGTCTCTAAATGAAGCCTTCTCATTGTGCGTGATGCTTGTGGGCAAGGGCTCTTCAACTGTCCTGTGCCTCAGTTTCCTCATCTCTACCAGCTCTTGCTCTTCCATGGTGGGCCCTCTAGGCTCCATGCCCACCGGAGCCCTCACTTCCAGCCCGGTCTGAGGATGTGAGCTGGAGCCCTCTGCTCAGAGGCTGGTGAGATCGATCCACCCACACCTTCGCATGCGAAGCCATTACCCCAGCGCCGAAGAAAGCACGCCCGCCAGGTCTTTTGGTCGCTACGGACGCCGTTCATGGGGTTTCAAGCGCGCGGGGCACTTCGGGATTACCGGCCTGAGAGCTTGAGGCGGGTGCGCACCATTGGCTGGCGCGGCCGCCACGTGATGTTTGGGTGCCCGACACGCCCCGCCCCGCGTCGCCCTCCCACCACGAGCTGTGGAGCGCTACCCGGAACCTAGGCAGGTGAGGGGATGGGCAGCAGCACTTGCAGCGGGCGTCTGGACAGCCAAGTGGCCGGGCCGGCGCCCAGCGGGTAACCACAGCCTTGTGAGGCAGGGGGCGGAGCTGCGCCGGCGGGGGCGGGGTGGAGGGCGGGGAGGGGCGGGGCGAGGTAGGGGCCGGGCCGCAGGTGTGAGGGGTGAGGAAGGGGCGGTAGGCACTAGCGAGAGGGTCTTGGAGGCTGGGTTGAGGCATCTAGGCAGCTCCAGTCCGGTGTAGGGGAGCACACCAGGGAGAGGGACCTGCATCCCAGGCGCAGCTTTTGGGGTGGGTAGGTGGGTGGGCGGGCCAGGGAGCTCTCTGTAGCCTGGAGCTGGTTGGTGGGCAGTAGCTGGTGCTGCCCGCAGTGGTCTGTGCCCAGCCTGGAAGCCATCTCCACGCCTACTTGTTAACTATAACGGGTGATCCTTACAGCTCCAGAGCTGACCTCACTGTGTAGTCGGTGTGCATCTCCTCTGTCCTTTTAGTTATATAAGTTGCCTGGAGGGTACTGGTGGCTGGGTCATTCCCTGGCGCTTCCAGGTGGCTCTGATCTACACCATCCTGGTGGAAGACCCCCAGGAGCCACCTGTTGCTGGTAGACACAGGTCTCATTTCTTCCCCAGTCCTGGAAGCTCTCTTCGATGTGCAGGGTGGCAACTCAGAGCTATGAGTAGTCGTTAAAATGACGCCACATTGACCTGTGGCTGCTGGTGGCCCAGTGCAGGTAAGGATTCTTGCGGTCACCACAGAATGTTGTGTGGGGCAGGGTGCTGTTCTTCTGCCCGCCCCCCCTTTCCCCCATCCTGTCAGCTACCATTCCTGCTACACCTGGCGTCCTTTCCTTTTTTTTGCCTGTACATTAGCTTGCATGCCTTTAGGTTCTGGTCTGAAGGCAACTCCATTGCCAACTGGGACACATCTAGACCTGGTTCGCCTTCTTGACCTCTCTCTCCCACTGTCTCTTTCTGTCCCCTCTCCTCCTCAGTGCATCCTGTTATCCTCTCCACTTCTCTGCTTGTTTTCTGTGTGCTTGTTGTTGGTGGGGCAGTGATTGAGATTCTTCTTTAGCCTCTGCCCTGTGTGGACACAGTGGGAGGATGAAATGCACAGATGCAGCCTGTTAGTAGGGGAGTACCTTGGGCGATCGAAACTATGCTTTCCTGTTAGTCCTTGGTAGAAATGGGCAGTGAGTGCCCGGACACAAGGATAGTTTGGGGTCAGGAGCCAAGCTCTGGTTTTACATGACCACATGAGGTTAGTAAGTCATGGTTTCCTGCGGGTGGTTGAGCTGGGTCACTTCCATCCTCCTTCCCTGTCCAGGCTGGTCTGTGTGCACTCTGGCAACCTGTGACTGCCCTGCTTACCCAGCCAGCCCTCCCTGGGTGCTCCTTTATCTGGTCCTGTGCAGGCATGGGGGCCACAGCTTGGTGCCAGGCTGGGGTCTGGAGGCTTGAAGGCAGGCAGGTGTTCATTCCTGAGTCACTTTCGTAGCTCTCCATTGCCGATAGGTTAAAGTTCAGGATCCGAGTTGTGTTTAGCGCTCCAGTCATATCTTCTGATTCTTGCTTCATATCCCCCAACACCACAGAGCCTCTTCCTGCACACCCCATGTTTTTTCTTACCATATGTGTATACATGCACATGTGTGCACATGCTTGGAATGCCCTTGTGAGCCCATGTTTGTCTCCCACACACATCTGTGAATCCCTTTAGTACAGATACCTCTGCCCTGGTTGACCTCACGAATACCCAGAGCAACATTTAAAGCAGGTGGACGAGCATGCTGCGCAAGGAGAAGGCAAAGAGGAGAAGCACTGGTGTGGGAGTTAAAGACTTAGGAAGCCCCAAGCAGGGGCTCTGGCTTTCCAGGTGGGGGCAAACCGTGCATGAGCTGTGAGCATAGAGGTGTATCCAGCCATTGACAGCCAGACTTCGATATATAACAGGGACCTTAAAGGGGGTGGCATTCTCAGAGTGTAGAATTTGAACTGGGCCAGGTGGCAGGGCAAGGTCTGGTTGACAGAGAGTGGGAGCATTTTGCAGGGGTAATGCTAACGTACTAGTGAGGTGCCTGGATTTGTGCTAAGGACTTGTGTTCAGTAAGTCCGAGAGGGGCTTGTGGAATTTCTAGTTTGTAAGTGAAGAGATGGGGACTCAGGAATGTAAACTGGCCTGAGTTGCTCAACCGTGGTCCTTTGGACCCCTGATGTATGTGCTTTCTGAGGTTGTTAGGCATTTTATTGCTCTGAGCAGTGTTTGGGACAAGTGAACAGTTGGCTGAGGTGTAGCTCTCGATTTCAGTACACATGGGTGTACCCATGGCTGTGCATTTATTTTGATGGTTTGAGTGGATTTTGGCCTGTGTCGCTCGTCCAGCTGTAATTCATTGTGTTCTTAAATATTTGATTTTGTGTAGCATCAGTAATAATGGGCTGGTGAGCAGTCTGAAGGCAGGCCTCCTTGGGGTCGTTTGCCTTTTTGCCCTGAATACTGGCCTGGCTTCTGGATACTTGTCAGAACTGTGAATGGGAGGCTGAGTGACTGAAGGACCAAACACGAGGATACATGGCTGGGGCTGTCTTCTAGAGGGTGCTTTCAGTGGTTTGCTGTTACTTCTGAATTTTGGATTTATACTCTGTGCTTGGAGCAACCTAATCCTACCCCCTTGCCTGCCTTGAGGCAGGCAGAGAAGAGCACTCACAGTAGATTCTGTACTCTTCTAGTTTCTGTGTCTTCCACAACTACGTCTAGTTGTGGCCCAGACCTTGGAGCTCATGGTCTCTTAGGGAATGTTTATTGAAGTGAGAGGTTATGATATGACTGAACCATGCTTCCTGTTAATACTGCACTAGAACCATCTGGAACCTTCCACAGGAAGAGCTGTGCTTGGACTGAGTCATCAGGAATAGAGGAGGGGACCTGCCTGTAGGGATCCGTAGGTCTTACTATGAATGGTTCAACCCCGGGGAGACACGGTGGTAGGAAAACAAGCACAAACCAGGTGCCTTGGCAAGTTCTCTGAAGATGTTTTGTGCCCTTGCCTGGGAAGTTGAGATAAGGTCTTTGCGCAGGCCTTGGTGCAGAGTTCCCTAGATGTCAGACAGAAGCCTGTCCTCGGTAGCATGTCATTGCCACTCCCTGGCCTTGTCCCAGCTACAGGATTCTGTTAGTCTGAGGGTGTGAAGTTAACTCTGCTTGGCTTCAAACCTGGACCACACTGGCACAGTCCTCCTTTCCGGGCATGGGTAGCTGCTGTTAGGACTTGGACCACTGTGGTGGCTACTGCAGACAAATGGGTGATCGGGTGGTGTGGCTTTGGGTCACTGGCAGGGCCCCTGCAGTCAAGATGCCTGTCGTGGACCTGTGAGGATGGTAGAAGCTGGACCTTGTGTGATGTTTAGTACAGAACAGCCAGCAATCTCTTCTGGGTTTCTTGGGGCCACTGCTGTGAGATGGCACAGAAGGGGCACCAAAGCCTCAGTGTGTGTGCAGGCTAGTATGTGGGAAAGACTCCTGGATGCCACTGAGGCCAAAGGAGAGTTCTGAAGACTGGTTTGTAGCTGAGGTAGGGTGAGGAAATCAGCTGTTGCAAGCAGAGGGAGGCTCTGGGGGCATTGTGCAGTTGGGACGCCTGGCAGGCTGTGCTGCACAGGGCATCCTGTGGGCACCAGGGCAGGCTGGAGGCCTGGCCTTTGCATGGCTGTGTGCTAAGCAGTGGAGGGCCAGCTGGCTTGTGCTGAGGTGGTTGTGTGGGGCTGCCTCTGGAGTCTGGGCCAGACCCCACTCAGAGCCTGTGGCTGGAGCTCACAGTCCAGGCCTGTCTGTGCTTCGTGGCTTGGTGTCATGGGGTTGGTCTTTCATGCACTGTACACCTTTTGAACTGATGGTTTATCTGGGCAACTCGGTCCTTCCTGCACTCCTCAGGGGCTTCTTGTTATCCTGGAAACCCTGGTGTCTAGGCTTGGGAGAGAGCAGCTGTCTCTTACTCAGAACCAGTGAGCATAGCCAGTCCTATGAGAGCCCAGCCACAGGCTTCAGCCTCATAAACCTTCATTATTTTCTTCCACTGTTTGATGGAGGATTATTGTGTTGTCTGCCTCTGATATCCCCTGAGAGAAAGAAAGCCTGAGACCTGGCCCTGCCTTGTGCAGTGTTGTGGTATGAGCACAGCCTTATAGCGCCTTAGCTGTGAGATGCTTCTTGTGTCGCTCACTGGTCTTCCCTCAGCCCTGCCCTTTTGTGACATGGGTCTGACCTTAGGTCAGTCTCTCTGGAGGTGACGTGACAGCATGTCATCCTACAGACATAGAAGCTCTTTGCCCTTTAAGCTACCACTTGGCAGGTGTAGGTAAGAATTCCCAATGCTCAGAGGGACTGCAGGAGCTGAGGAATCCCCACTCCCAGGGTCAGTGGAACTATTCCTCCTCTTCACTGCTTGCTGGGCTACCTTGTCCCACCTCCCATTTTGAAGAACTTGTTCTGCCCAGACAGCCAGGGTGTGGCCTGCTTTTAGGATTGGCATAGCCCTGGCCATCATCAGTGTCTCTGGGCTGTCATTGGAATAGCTGCCACTGTTTCTCAACCCTGAGTATCTGCTAGGTACCTGCTGGACTCTATACACAGATCAGAAGGTACTGTAAGCTAGAGTAACTGACATTGAGTTACAGGGCTGGTAAAATACCTGCCGTGACCTGAACCCCAGTGTTGTTACTGCCAAGCCCAAGCACAGACCACTGTGCCACCTTGCCTGCCTCATGTTCCTGCTGTGTGTGTTCTTCTGAGGACCAGAGTGGAGACACCTTCACAAATTTGAAGGTGCCCTGGGAGTTGGAGGACATTTTGGTAACAGTGGTCATTACACTAATGAAGACTCATTCCTGGCCTCATTCCCTGTTGAAATGACATTCTCAAGGACACCGTGGCAAAGGTTTGAGGGCTTTAGGACTCTAGGGGTGCGGGACAATATTCTTCTTGAAGAGCGGAGGCTCATTCTCAGTGAGGTGACGGATGTGCTGTGGGCGGAAGGAGCACTGTGGTGTCAGTGGCTGCTCCTGGCCTGTGGAAGGTGGAGCTAGCTTGGGGTGGGTGTGCCTGCCTCTGGCCTGTGGAAGGTGCTCAGTCATTGAGGCAGGTGTTGCCCAAGTTTGGGGCAGTGTTGTGCTCAGAGCGTTCATCTGTCTATGCTTGTCTGCCCTCCACTGCTGATGGCTAAGCCTGGTCACGGTCTTCAGGGTAGAGATGGGCCTGCACCAACCATAAGAAGCTGGACACTGCAGGTGAGGGATGTGGTCAGGAACACGAAGGGCAAGCATTTGAGGGTGCCAGGTCCTTGAGCCCTTAGTAAGTGAATCATGGGCACTGAGGACCATAAAAAAGTAGTGCTAATGGGTGCACCCCCCTCTCCCCTGGCACCTTTGGCTGCCCTACACCCTGATCTATAATTCATTCTAGCCTAGTCTTTGGAAAGGGACATATTTTTAAGCCAAAAGCCCAGAATCAATCTTTCCCAACATTGAAAAACACACAACACAACAGCCCCTTCCTGGGCTTGGCTGCCCTCTCAGTACAGGCTTTTAAGGCAGTGCTAATGAGGAGCCAGATTCATTTCTCCCGTCTGGCCTGCTTCCCCTGCTGCGTCACCCACAGCCGGGCGCTAATGAGCGTGGTGTGGAGGTGGGCAAGGAGACGGAGGTTGGCGCTGGGGTGGACAGTTCCGCGTCCTCCTGGTACAGGGTTCAGAGGCCTTCAGTTGCAGGAGTGTTCCAGCCAGTTCACAGCCTCCAGCCTGGGCCCCTCTACTATACCTTAGTGTTCTGGCTTGTCTGACTAGGGTGTCAGTCTGGCTCTGTCAGTCCTGGCTAAGAATTCTTGCGGGCACCCTGTCCTTGTGGTATAAAGCTGGCTTCATTGTAGTTTTTCCTGGTCTTTCCATCCTTGGGAACCTGCTGGGCTCCATTCTCAAGGCTGTCCCCAGTTTGTCCACTGGTGTCTTTTCTAGGGCCACTTCCCTGCCTGGAATTGTCCCCACTGGTGACTTGCACCCTACTTTGCTAAGCTCAGTTCCGTGCTGCCATGAGGAAGCCCTGCCGGTCTTTGAGGGCCTGGCGCCTGGGCATGTTCTGGCATCTGTGTTTCTTTTGGGGGAAGCCAAGGCAGAGGGAAGGCTCAAGATGCCAATAAAATGTCTTTGGCTGGCTCCGTCCTTGTTGATTGGAGTAATTTGTTTCTGTGTTTGTTTCTTCTGTGCCTGCCTCCAGGGCCAGACAGTCTTTTTTTGTCTTTGTGGTCCTGGCATAAAAGAACAAAGTGGGCACTCAATAAATGCTCAGTGGTTGGGGACAGCAATGACTTTCAGGCCTCACCTTTTGGCTGGTCAGCCTCCTGTGTGCCCTGGGATTTCCTGTCTTGAAAATTACAGGAAAGGGTAGGGGACAGTAGCAGTGGATGATTCACATGGGCGGGTACTGACTCTGTGGAGTAGCACCCAAAGCAGCACCCTTTTCCCCACTTTGCAAGAGGAGAAGCTGTAGCTTGCAGAAAGCAGCCACCTGCCCAGCTTTGCTGCCTGGGGACTTGTCCTGAAGGCCCTCCTGCTTTCCACACATCTGCCTGTTCCCAGGATGTGGGCACAGCCCAGCTATTGGGAGCTGAGGAGCATTTGGTAGGCGTGATGGAGAGGTTGTGCAGGTGGGCAGGACGTGGGTAGTGCCACAGTTATCCCAAGGAATGTGCTGCAGCTCACCAGCATGAGTGGCCTGGTGACCCTGAAGTCTCACTTTCCCACACTGCCCCTCTAGAATTCTGGGACCTATGCAGAGGGAGTGGCTCTAGGTAAGTGAGTTTGGGGTGTTCCTCTGAGCTGCCAGCCCTCTGGTCACTTCTGCTTCCTGCACTAACCTGTCCATTACCAGAGCATCTCTGATTTGATCCATTCATCTCTTGGGAAGCACGCTCCCATTCATAATTTCAGGAGGCCTGCAGCAGCTTCTCATAATAGGATTGGTACCAAGTCTACTGTGTTTGAAGGAAGGATGGTGGAGCCAGTGAGTTCTCTGGCTACTTGGAACCTCCTCCACCAATACTGATGGGCATCTCAGACCAGATGTAGGTGACAGAGGTCCTGGCACTCTGCCTGGTTTCCCCAGTGATGTTGCAGAGTTCGTAGACTAGCCCAGCCAAGAGAGGGCTGGATGCAGCCGAGAGCCCTGTGCTGTCACCAGGAGGCTCCCTTCCATGTAATTCCTCTCCACCCACATTTATTTGCCTTTGCTCTGTGCTTCCTTAATACATAGGAGCCCTTCTGTCTGTAAAGTTACCCAAAGAGTGTTGGATTGGGGCCTGGGATATAGTTCAGCAGCACAGTGTCTGCCTGGGAAGTGCAAGTTCCTGAGTTTGATTCCTGGTATCTCCTTTCCCCTGCAGGACAAAAAAAAAAAAAAAAAAAAAAAAAAAAAAAAAAAAAAAAAAAAAAAAAAAAAAAAAAAAAAAAAAAAAAAAAAAAAAAAAAAAAA
>PVKN010007568.1:13490-26555 GCA_004027915.1 Capromys pilorides | reverse complement strand
GTAAGTGAAACCAGACACATAAAGACTAAAACCACTTGTTCTCTCCCTGCTAGGAGCTAAGGAAAACGTAGACCCAAATGTGGAAGAGTGCTCACTAGGATGAGGAACAGCACGGGGTACAAGTGGGGAGGGAGGACACAGAAAAGTTGGATTGGGCCAGTAGATGTTATACATATGTGTGAAAAAGTCTCACTGAGTCCTTTTAATGTGTTCCATTAATACATGTCAAAAAATAAAATACAGTTTGGAAGAATGAACATGTGGTGAAGGATGATGTTTCCTTTAAAAAGTTTTGGGAACATCAGAGATTCACATATACCTCTCCTATAAGCAAATCCACTCAAAGTGGACCAAGGACTGAGGTATAAGACTTCAAACTATGGAAACATGGAAAGAAAGTAGGGGAAACTCTGAAGACACTGGTGTTGGCAAAGATTTTTGAGGAAGTCCCAATAGCACGTGTGACAAATGCAAACACAGACCAACAAGATTACTTATGTCCAGTGAGGCAGCCCCTGTGGAGCAACTTCCTGAGGGAGCGAGTCTTTGGGGGTGCGAGGGGGTAACTGCAGGTTGTAAGGATTTCCTGTCTCAAACTGACTGCAAGGGTCAAAGTGTCCCAAAACATAGAGGTAGTAAATGTTTGACAAGAAAGAAATGCTACTGGCCCTGATTTGATCACTGTACATTGTGCAGTGTCATGGTGTCACAGCGCGCCCTATAAGTGCATGCGCTTATTATGTGCTAATCTAAAAAAAAGTCAGTCACTACACTATCCCTGATATCATACCAAAGAGGGAAAAGGCTGATGAAGAGGAAGGGAGGTGAAGGAGGGAAGGGAGAGAGGGAGGGAATGAAGGAGGGACGGAGGGGTAGGGAAAGAGGGACAAGAACGGGGCATGGGAAGGGAAAGGCAGGGGGCCAGTGGTGGTCCCCCCACTCGGTGTTGGAGACACACTTACTGCTCAGTTCTATGTACTTCACATGTGTAATCATTAATGGAATGCCAGAGCGGAATTCCTGCCCTGTCCTGGTTCACCCCACCCTTCTCTTGCTCTGAGCGACTCCCTGGCCCCCCAGCCGGCCACAGCTGCCGAGACTCTCCTGCATCCTGCACCAGCTCACCTGCAGATGGTAGGAAGTGATGACGGGCCTCCTCCCGGGACACCAGACATCCTCCAGCAGCTGCCGCAGGGCTCGCAGGCACTGTCTGCGGCAGCCCCCGTCCTCATCCAGCTGCTCCAGCAGCATCTGCTCAGCCTGGGAGAAGCTCAGCTCCCAGTGATAGCTCGAGCGGGCCAATAAGTTGAAGCCAAAGGACTGGAAGAAGAGAAAGTTTGGGATTTAGAAAACGAGGAGGATACAAAGGTAGAAGCTGTTGGCTGGCCTGTGACCCGATGGAGGGCGGTGGTGCATCCTCGTGGGCCCAGGACGGGAGCCTGGGAAGACGTGGCCACCGTGGCTATGGACAGCCAGCAGGAGAAGCCTGCAGCAGAATGCCCACCACCTCAAGGCTCCCAAACAGAGCTGCACGGCCTGCCCACCAGTTCTATTTGGCAGGTTCAGGGTGGTGTGGGGCGTGGGCTCCTGCTTTCCAACAAGTCTGCAGGGGCCCTGGCTTCGCTTCCAGAACCCCAGATTCAGTGAGCCCTCACCTCAGCTTCAGAAGCTGAGGGGCAGCACCAGCGAGCCTGACAGGCTGGCAGCGTCTTTGCACTGGGGAGCAGGGCCCCGATCACCGGATACCTTGACGCACTCCACTTGCTCCGGGGAAGGCCAGCGCTTCATACACCGAGGCCACTGGGCTTTCTCCGGCCAGGCAGTGGGGATCTCGACTGTGGGGGCCAGCTCGATTTCCACTTGACCAACAGACGTTTCCACGGCAACCCAGACTGCGGGGCTGTTTGTCAGTATGCTCACTTTACCTGAAGGGAGAAGACCAGACACACAGTGAGTGGGAAGCCACAGGCTGTGCGATGAGAGCTCTGGGGAAGGAATCTGTCCGTGAACAGTGCTGCGAGGGCTCCTGGTCATGCAGGGTGCTTTCCTCAGTATCTGCAGCACTCAGGAGGGGGATCTTTAGCCAGACCTCACTGTTACCCAACCAGCCTTTGTTAGAGTGTTGCTAGAAAATCCTCATTCCCTTAAAAGTTTTGCATATTTTATTTTATTTGCATATTTATTATATTCACATATTTTAAAATTTTTGCAAGTTTTAGTATATTTAATTTGATATACATGACAGTAGAGATGGAACTCTGACCCTAACATATGTGAAGTAGGTACCCTCACTGAGCTACCCCCCCAAAAGTGTATCTTTTCATTTAAATCAATAGATTCTTTTCAGAAGGGTCAACTGAAGAAGATGTAAAATAAAAGAGATAAAAGAGCAGGTAACCCTCTGTTATGGCTTGTGTCTAGATGCTCCCCCAAGCCTCATGTGGTGATGGGTGCCTGGGCTTCTAGAGTATTTGATTCATGGTGCAGTGCTGGCACTGTGGGTATGAGCACTGCATCCACCCAGGGTAGGTAGCCAGCATACACTACAGGAGACAGAAAGCCACTCACCACTCGTCTCACTCTCTCTTATTGCTTCTGCTGTCTGCGAGGCCTGAACTGTTGCCACTCTGCCATGTGCCACCCGGCCACAGGGCCTACCAGTTTTGAACTGAAACCTCTGCAAATGGTGAGCTAAATAAACCTTTCCCCTTTCAATTTTGGGGGTGGGGTTCCAGCAACAAGAGAAAAGTAAATGGTCTGTATCTTTTTTCATTTCACTCAAGCACCCAGACCTTGGTTTTCCAGAGAATGCAAACATAAAGAAGGCCAGTGGCATCTCTTCATTCTTCGCCAAGAAGTTCTGACATTGCTCAAGGACAGCCACTTTGGTGGAATTCTGACCCGAGTCCAAGTCTTTTGGAAGGTATTTCTACCATCTAGCCACTGAGCCACCCAGATCCTGGGTGTATTTATCACTGTCAGCCCCTGTAATCATAAGGTCATTTGAAGGATGTCATGGTCACTGTTTGGGGGGAAGGTCACTGCCTCATCTATTAGCCAGGCAGAGAGAGAGACAGAGACACAGAGAGACAGAGACAGAACAGAGACAGAGAGAGGCAGAGCAGACAGACGGAGACAATAGAGACAGAGACAGGGAGACAGAGCAGGAGACACAGAGACACGGACAGAGACATAGGGAGGGAATGAAGAAAGACAACTCTGGCCGATTCCTCTAGCATATTCCCTGGACTGTCCTCATTTCTAATTTGCTGTCCCTTCTTCAACACAGTGTGTTTTGATTGTTTCCCTTTGTTACAGATAAGGGCGAGTCCTGAAGCAGGACCCATGACTTTGCTTTTCTTTGCTCAGAGAAGTAAATGGAAGCTTATTACTTGTGTTAGGCCATAGAGAAGAAAAGCACGGCTTCCCTTGGCCAGGGGTGCAAAGGAGCCGCTGCCTCTCCTCAGAGCTGCCCGGATAGCACCCGAGCATTGCTTAGTCACCTCACCGGCTGGCCCGGGCTGACTGCTTACTTGCACTTTCACTAGCAGGCTTGTTGCAAAGTCCGAGAGCTGAGCCTGTGGGCGCCAGGCTGTCAGGTCCCCACACCCCTGCCTGTGAGGCTCACTCAGCTCACTGCTGACCTTGAGGAACAGACCATCAGCCAGCTACTTATCCCAGGTTTCATCTGTGCCTCGATTTCCTCATCTGTAAAACTGATCCAAAAGTAATTTTTACTGTCTCAGGTTATCATAGAGATGATATAATCATGAAAGTGTTTTCTATGAGAATCCATTAAGCATGGATTATGTTTACTATGAAAGTTTTCAAATGTATCTTTTTCTTTTTAAAAAAATTGTGTTTGGTACAGGGTTCACTGCACAGCTTGAGCTCATAGTGATCCTCCCGATTTCAGCCTCCCTCCTCAGTGCTGGGATTACAGGCATGTGCCACCACGCCCAGTCTTGATGGGCAGCTCAGCACACTCAGGGGCAAGGCCAGTATGGCATGTGGTGCTGGCGATCAACCCCTGGTCCCTATGCTTGGCTAAGCAGGCACTTAGTCCACTGAGCTATCTTGCCGGCCCTTGTCTTTTTCTTCAAGCAAATGGAATTGCACTTTGCAAAGGCAGCCTCTCAACACACTGGGGCACTGCAGTTACATGGACGCTATTGCAGAAGAAATTGCTAATAAATATCTAGGGCTTGTGGATAATTCACCGTTTTAAACAACTGCATGTGGGTCCTGGAAAAGTGCATGACTCACGGCCTCGCTAGCACAGTGGACTGCTTCAGTCCTCTGGAGTGTTCAGTGAGCACAAATTCCCATCTTCAGTTTGTCACCGCAGAAGAAAGAGCAACTTGCTACATCACTGCAATAAGCATGTGATTCCTGTCTCGAGTAACATCTGAGCAAGGATTTTAGAGCCAAAGGGGAGGAGTGCAGCATCCCTTACCCCTTCCTTGATCCGCTCACCTGAAAGGTGACAGGTTGTAATCGCGTTTTCCACCAGCTGCCGGAATACCTGGAGGACCTTGCCAGGCACAATGTCCCCCTCGATGTTCACGTCAGCCTGGTGCCACTGCCAGATGTTCTTCATGAACTGCTCCACGCGCAGCCACTGCTGGAGGCCCTCGGGGGCCCGCAAGGGGCAAGAGAGCCGGGCGCCCTTCAGGTCGTAGTACCTCCAGGACTGCTCCTTGGCCTCCCTGTAGCCAGCCACGCCCCTCACTGGCACGGTGACGAGGAGCTGAGTGGGGGCCAAAACCTGGGGTCGGGAAAGAGGACGTATGTGAGCTCACTGGCTGCGAGGGGGCAGGGGCCCTCCAGGAGCCAACCCAATGGGCCGGGCAGCTCAAGGAGCCACTCAGTCATCAGCAATGTGCCCAGTAGACAGAAAACGAGGCCTGGGTGTTGCAAGATAATCACATCTTTGTTGTGCTACTAATACATCACAGTGCTGTGGCAGGCAAGTGAACTAACTCACTGGGATGTGGCCATCCTGGATCCACAAAGGAAAAGGAGGGAAGGAAACCTGGATTCCAGAGAAGACCAACGTGTGGGGAAAATTTGTGAAGGGAAGAGAGGCAAGGAAACTGGTATTCCCTGGTATTCTGTGCATACAAAGATGGTACTGCTCCTCCATTTGCCCATCGGGCCTCCATAGTTGCCCACTGAGGTGGGCAAATGGAGGACCACAGGCTAAAGGGACCTGGACATCTCAGGGACAAGCCAGAATTTACACTTAGATCTTTTTTTTTGTCTTTTTGAGACAAGGTCTTGCTATGCAGTTCAGGGTGGCCTGGAGCTCACTTTTTGTAGCCCAGGCTGGTCTTAAACTCGCACTGATCCTCCTGCCTCAGCCTCCCAAGTGCTGGGATTGCAGGTGTGCACCACCACTGCCCAGCTGCAGATCTTCTGACAGTTTGTTCAGTGATTATTTTCTGACCCTAGGCTAGTTCTCAATCTAGAAGGAAGGACCTGGGATGTAGAAAAGTTCTGGTAAAAATAAAGAGTGGGAAGCGATGGGAAAAGAGGTGAATGAAGATGGCAGAATGCTGTCCTTTCTTTCCATCTGTGCTGATGACCCATGGCCAGCATTAACGACCATTGCAAAATCAAAGGTGAAATGGAAACCTGTTTGCTCAGACAATGTGAGCTATTGAGATGAGTAAGCCCTGTGGAGAACAGCAGAGTCCACCCACTCACTTTTGCCAGGAGCCAGGTAAGCAGTGGTCAGGGAGACAAATGCCAGGTCAATAGTTCAATGGCTAGAACAAGTCGGTCAACACTGTAGCACTGCCAAAGGGAGCTTGAGCTTTGGCTACAAGGCACAGCAGCCACTCGACCCTGCACCTTCCCTGTAGGTCAGCGACCTCCTCTTCACAGACAGTTCTGACAGAGGAATTTGCCCAGGACTGTCATTGGTCAACTATGGAGTAAACTCCAAAGCTAAGGTGAGCGGTGGGCAGGTCAGCAGAGTTTCAGCAGCATTTGTAGTCATGCAGCACCACGGATGTTACCACCTGGCCTCTGTCTCCTGTCAGGTCAGCAGTGGCATCAGTGCACGGATCCTACAGGGAATTGTAGCGTGTGGAAACAGGGTTGCTCACTGGTTTCAGACACCCTGAGCCACTTTCCTCTCGCTCCGCACCCTAGCTGGTGAAAGAACATCTCTGAAATTGGTTCCTGGATTCAGAAGGGATGGTGGCTTCTGACTTAGATTTGAAATAGCCCCCAAATGTCTTTTGTTTGAAGGAAGGGCCTGGTCGGGAAGGGTAGGTCAGTGGAGCGTGACCTGCATTCTTTCTGGGGCTCTACCTTTCTTCCTACGCTTTTGGGGCCAGTAACCCTGGAATGAATTCTCGAAAACCAGGACCAAAAATAAAACCTCCCCTCCTTGACATTTTAGGTGTCAGGTATTTTTGTCTCTGTGAAGGAAAACTGAGTTATTCAGAAACTTAGTACCTAGAGTGGGATTAGAACCAGCTGCTGTGACTCTAGCTGATCTGTAGTTCAGAAGCTATCAGAACTAGTTTGTGGGGAAAGTTTGGAAAGGTGTGGAGATGCAAGGTAGAGAAGCCATGGAATGCTATTAACAGAGTCCAGTGGGTGACCTGGTGGGAGCTCAAGGCTGGGATGCTGATAAGAATGCATAGTAAGGGGTCATAGAGATATCTCAGTGGTCTAAGCCCCTGCAAAGACCCAGCTTTGATCCCCAGGACTGCATATGCCAGCCCTGCTGCAGGTGTGCCCGGCCGGGCACTGAGACCCAGCATGGTGGCACATGTCTATAATCCTAGGGAGGCTGAAACAGGAGGATCACTATGAGTCTGAGTTATGTAGTGAGATGCTGTAACAAATAAAAATATATAGTACAGTAGAAGCTAGACTCAGGAGGTGTCAGTTGGAATAAAAACTCCATTGGAAACTGGACCAGAGGCCATGGGTATTACATTCTGGCATGGACCTCATCTGTATTTATCCATATCTTGAGATTTTGCAACAGGCCCAGTTAAGGGCAGTGTATTAATTAATCTCACAGAGGAAATTTCAAGATAGCCCAATATTTGAACTCTAGAATGGGTACTGTTGGCTGCTTTAACATAGATTCACACTGAAAATCCAAAGAAAAATCAGAATTGAAGAATGCGAAAATGATAAAATTTGGACAGAAAGAAGTACTTGTAAAGTTGATGCAAACATTTTGCTTGCTGAAAAGTTATACATAATTTGCATTAGGATAACAGGAAAGACCTTTTGTGAGTATTCTTGGGCTCAAAAGTACAAAAGGTAAACTTTTCAAAGACTTAATTGGGTCTTTGCTTATTAGCCCGTAGCAAACCTTGCTCATTACAAGCTACCTAGGAAAGTACTTCCTTGTGTTCAGCCATCCAAGCACACAGAAGCCACTACATCCATGACTCAAGGGGAGCAGTTTCCTGCTCAAACTAGCAGCAAACTTTGTCATCATCTACACAGAGCCAGTCATTCACGCATACGCCATACAAGCATCAAGGGGTCATAGAGGATCCACCCACATTTCAGAAGGCCCAGGAGGTCAGGCAAAAATTTCTGGCAGTGTCATATTTCCCACCAGGAGCCCCTGACAGGGTAATGCATGGGGCTGTGAGGGTGAAGTACAAGAAGCACTGGAGGCTCCAGGGAGTGAGAGACAACAGGAACACACACTGGAAGGTCTTCTGAGGAAAGATACAGGCAATGAGCAAAGCCAGCCTAAGCGAGAGGCCCGTGTGAACTGCGCCTGGCAGCACTCTAGGAGGGAGATTGCCCCAGCCTTTTGGAGCTTGCAATGCTCTACAACCTGCCCTGGGTGATGGACATGGAGCTACAGGATTCCATATTTATCCTGCTACCTTTCAGTCCTACTTTGGTCAGATTTTCTTATTCCTTCCTTTTAGAATTAGAATGTTGATGCTGTGCTATTGTATGCTGGAAGCATTTCACTTTCTGCTTGATTTTCTCTAGGATCTGACAGATAAAAGTTTACTTTGAATCTCAGAGATTTTGTACCTGAACTTTTCCGGAATGCTGAAACTGTTAAGGCCTTGATGACTCAGAAATGAAGGGAATGCATTTTGCATAAGGAGATGGACATGAGCCTTTTGGGAGCAGGACAGGATACCATAGTTTAAGTACAAAACTATCTCCCCAAAGTCCTGTGCTAGGGCATGGGTCCTGTTTGAAGAGGGCAGGCCACTGGTGACATGACCTCAAAGGGAATAGTCTATAGCCTGATCCCTGGCTCTTCCCTTTGTTCTCTGCTTCCTAGCTGGCATGGGATGAATGGGATCTTTCTGCCTTCCACCATGCCATTTTTTGAGACAAGGTCCTACTGTGCAGCTCAGGCTGACCATGAACTCACTATGTAGCCCAGGCTAGCCTTGAATTTACAGTAATCCTCCTGCCTCAGGCTCCTGAGTTCTAGGATTACAGATGTGTAGCACCACATCTAACCACCATGCTATTTCTGCCTCAGAACTATCCACTCACAGACTGAGCGCGTGGGAAACTGTGAATCAAATAAACCTTTCCTCCTTTAGGATGTGGCTGTCAGGTATTTTGTCCCAAGAATGGGCAAATGACTAGTTCGATATTTAGGAATGAGAACGCTACAATCAGGTAACGCCTAGGAAATAAGACTGCAAATGGCAAACACTAAGAGCACCCATGGGAACATGACGTGATGATGCTGGTGCTAGAGCACCTGCCACATACCCAGTTCCGCCCACCCTAGCATCTGTGCTCTGTTGGTGGGCACTCTGGTCACAAGTGAGGCCTGCTTACCTTAAGGTTCCCATTGTATGTGTCGGAACAAGGCACAGCTTGAAATCTTGTGTCTTGACGGCTGATTTCTGTGGTCAACTGGTTGATAACTTTCTGTACCTCATTCACAGTCTGGGAAACCTGATGGCGCCTCAAGTCCACCTGGATGTGAGGGGATTAGGAAGGTGGTTATTTCCTGTGAGAGCTCCAGGGCACTGGCATAAGGGGTATGACAAGGACACAGTGATCAATGACCAGACGAGTTCTGAACAACAGTCTTGCCTACCCAAGACTCCAGGGGAGCTGCACGTGGTGCCAACTGAGAGGACACTGTCAGTGCCTTAGTGTTCTTTTCAGAAATGGGTGCATTCTTTCGACATTTGCCAAGTATCTATGAGGAGGTGGCCTCCAGCCCACATGCTGGGTCACAGCAGTGACCAGGACAACAGCAAACAAATCAGAGATACCTGCTCTTCTCTGTGCTATGCAGGGTGTGCATACGAGTGTGCATGTAATATAGTATTAGGGTTGATAACTGGCACAAAGAAAAGTAAATTAGGACAAAGAAGGAGTGAATAAAGGGGCCACTATTTCACATGAAGAGCCCAGGGAGAGCTTGCCTAAAGAAGAGACATCTGGCTCAGGCAGGCAGGCAGCCCCAGAAAGCAGATGATTCCAAGGTTCCCGAACCTGGAGCAGCAGGACAAGGCTTGTGAGGTGGCCTCACAGTAGTAAGAGCTTGAAATGACGAGGAGGGAAAGTGCTAAGAGATTAATTTGGGGGCTGCATGATCACCAGAGGCTCTGTGAACTATTCGAAGACCAGAGTGGAATAATAATGCTAGCTCTTCAGGTTGGTAAATGTTAAACGGCTTAATGTGTGTAAACACCCAGCAGATTGCTTCTCACTTATGTCATCATCTGGCGACGGTTCCCTTCAGCTTTGGCTTCCTTCCTTCTGTTGCTAAAGCAGAGAGGGTGAACCTTGAGAACTTTCAATAATAACAAGCAGCCCACTGTTGGAAGGGGCCACAGGTTTGCTGCCCTTGTGCTAGATCCTCAAGGATAAGCAGGTATTTATGTTTGCTTGGGCTGCTAGGAGTCACCAAGAACTAGAAAATTCCCATGGCAAATGGAAGGGTAGTGAGAGATCTGAGGTTGAAGGAAATGGGTGCTTGTGAGAAACACAAAGGAACCTTTAGCAAACTCTGGGAGGCACCCCAAAACCCAAACGAAAGAAGAAATGGAGCCTTGGCACTTCTGAGTGCATGAGTCTTATGACCCTCCTCAGCAGGCAGCTGTGGTGCTTGGGTCTCCTTCAGGCAGGGGTTGAGGTTAAGCAAAATATGACACAATGAAATGTAATCCCTGTCAGTGAATTTTGTACTTCTTCTAGTTTTATTTAATAGCTATTTCTACATATTCTACAGGAGTTTTGAGACATCTGTACACTGGTCCAAATAGCCATGAAAAAAAAAGTCCAACTGAGAGAGATTTCTGTTTCCTAAATCATCAACGACTTCAGTCACCCGAGAGCCTGTCCTTCCCACCAACCATGAGCTGTTCCACACAGACACAGACTACATAAACGAGTATGCAGATATTGATCCCATGTTACATATCCCAGAAGGAATTGTTCATCTATAAATATTTAGCATCTGCTCTATGCTGGGCACAGCTATAGACTGGGTCACAGAGATGAGTAAGAGAAACAGATCATGCCCTTCCCGTTCAGGCACACAGACGTCAGTAGACAACACGAGTGCAGGGGGCCATCATGGAGACGCCCGGTGTCCCACCGAGCCCAGCAGAGCCAGCTGAGCTAGTGTGCAGGCTCATGGGACCCTATCTCTAAGTGCAAGACCATCTCTGAAAAATAAGCTAATACTATGCCAATGCCTAGCACTGCAAAGAGCAGAAACATAAGACCAGGTCCCTGGTTTTAAGGACCTTACAATCTTGCTGGATGTATGCCATGCACATGGAAGGATGCTTTCCAAAGCATGTGTCTTGCCTCATCTTGAACATGCTAAGGGTATCCACACCAAACGCTCACGTCTTTGCTCTCCTCCGGCAGCCGCTCACCCATCTATCTGTCTTTGATGTCCACCTCACTGCATGTCATGGGAGAGAGGACCAACAGTGTCCTCCTCAAACATTTTTAAACTTTGGAGGCTCTGAATCTTCCAGATTGTACTAGCAGGCGAGAGAAGATGGTCACAAAGGTGGAAGTTATTCATCCTGCCAAAAATAGAATGGGATGCTTTTAGAAGCTTGTCATTTTTTGGTACTGGGAGTGGAACTCACAACCTCACACTTGCTAGAAGCTTATAATTACAGCACCTCTCGGGTGTGGGGCTTGCCTTAGAGCTGTGATTCACCTTCTTTTATCTAACTGTGCTGAATGTCCACTTGTTGCTGGGCTCCATAATCACAACCAGAGATCTGAAGATGAGTCAGCAAAGTAACTTCAAGTTAAAGTAATAAATTCAGTGTTAAAATTGCCACAGCCATGTTCTGAGGAGAGTTTTACAGAGCAGAAAAGGAACAACTAGCGCCTCTAGTTTTAAACCAGGCAGCTTCCTGGAGGCAGAGAATACTGGAATTATATCTTGAAAAATGAGTACGACAGCTGGGGAGACAGCTCAGCAGCATAAGCTCCTGCGTGGCATGAGCAGAGTCCTGAGTTGGATCCCAGTACCAAAAAAAAGGAAAGGAAAATGAGTAAGAGTTCATTAGGCAGTAAAAAGACATGAAGGTTTTTCAGAAAGCCAACTTGGTAGGTATCTAGAGATGAAGAGAAGAACAGAGAGAACCATCATTATTCCTAGGTTATTGTTGGAGCAGAGACTGCTTTGGTAAGCTGGGAGGTTAAACAGTGAGAGTTCTTAAAGACAAAAAAAGACTGTTTATATAAGGACTCTACAAACATCTCCAGAGCTTTGCCCCTAAGAGTAGGACTGCTTCATCTAGCGGAGGGGTGGGCTTGGGGAAGAAGAGGTGGAGTGGCTGTGAGACAGCACAGGGGACAGAGGTAAGTGTCACCTCCAAGAAGCTCCAAGCTCCGTGGCAGAAGACAGCAAAATTAATGGAAGCAACAGGTCACTGATGACGATGTTTGTGCTTGTGTTCAGAATGACACACGGTCGGAGCATGTTTAAACGCTGAGAGAAAAAGGCCAGGGGAGGAGGAAAAGGAACAGAGGGCAAAAGCAGAGTAGGAATTTCCCACATGGAAGAAATCCTGCAAATCCCAGAACCTCAGGGGCCAATTCAGCAGCTGTTTCGGAAGGGAAGAAGGAAATGGGGTATGCAGGTGTAGGGGAAAGGGTCAGGGAGGCGGGAATCAGAGAGATTTCCTGCCTGTCATTTGTTCTTCGTGGTGAGTACAGCGGGGAGGGAGCAGGTAGGGAACCTCAGGTGACAACCTGTGGAAATAGCTTTGCTAGGAAGGAAGTACTAGATAAGCTTGTGAGTAAGGGCAGCCACGCAGCAGGAAGACTCCTGAGGCTGTGGGCGGCAAGCGGGCTTGGTGTGAGATTTTCCCACCCTCCCAGGCTCCTGAGTGCCTCCTTCCACCACGCTGCTGTGCTGTAGGAATATAAGCGCTGGAGTCAACACCTGCATTTCATTTACTTCCTAACTACAAAAATTCCCTACATTTGGGGTCAAAGCTTACAACATAATGGACCCAAAGTCTCTATTTATGTCATTGTCACAGGTCATGCTGGCATCCCACAAGCACACTAGCAGTGGGCACAGTGATGCCAGAGCTGGACCAGAGGAAGGCCAGGTGGGAATAGAGGTAGAGTCCCAGCCTGGGCAACTCCATACCCTCCTTGCCCCCCAGCTGGGCTGCGGGCTCCTTTCCACTAGGTGCAGCCGGGCCTGCTCCAAGCCATCTCTTACCACAATTCCTGTCGTGGGCTTCAACCTTTATGGGCCCTGAGCAATGAGCCGCCCTGGAAATGATTTATGCTGGGTACCCCAAGCTCCACCCCATCCATGCACCTCTCATCATTCTCACAGCATAAAACCTAACAAAGAACCCCACCTTCCAGGCCCCTCACTTATTCTGACCACAGGCTGGAGAGACAGAGAGTCCTCCAAGCCCAGCCCAGAGCCCACTGCCTCTCACACTCAGGAAGCAAGACCCAGGGACAACCCTGAGGTGATCTCATTGCCAAGTTTAGTTCAGAGAAAAGCTTTCAAAAAGAAATCTTAAGAGTTGGGGAGGCAGGAGGATCAATGCAAGTTCAAGGCCAGCCTGAACTGTATAA
>PVKN010007568.1:0-13390 GCA_004027915.1 Capromys pilorides | reverse complement strand
AACAAAAAACAAACAAACAAAAAAACCCTTTAAGTGGAAAGATAGTTTAAGAAATGAACATAGGCATATTCAACCCAAACTTGATCTCAGGTGTCTGATCAAGTTTTCCTCCCCTTTTCTGTTGTGTAAATGAATGAACTAAAGCACATTTTTCTTCTTAAAAGACTGCATTTGCAGATGTGATGGGGGAAAGGCAAAACAAGTGATATTAAACCAACCAGGACCGAGAGGCTGAAGGCTTTCAGGCCATCCTGTCCAGCCGCCGCTGCATCGACCCAGCCCAGTCGGCCGCAGTGCCATCGCCATCGCCCTGCATGGGCCTTGCTCTGTCTGCTCAGGTCTGCCTGTCTGCACTTGTGTCCGCACGCCCTCTGTGGCTCCCCTCCCTTCCTTCCCAACCCCAGCCTCTGGCCTACTGTTGTCCCGAAAGTCATTTGTTACTATTAATAGCTTGAGTGCTGGAGTAATTTACTGTTTCATATATAAATTATTGGGAATGCAGGACGGTGCCTTGTAACAACAGGACTCTGACTCACTCGTGTGGGAACACGCTTCCTTGAGGGAGGTGAAGGGGGGCCAAGCGGAGTGCCAGGAACGTCACACAGGCCTGGGCAGGGGGCAGCACGAACCCGGTCTAGAACGAGTGCTGGGAAAGACTGCAGAAAACTTCCTTCCCCACAACAGGAAGCCAAGCTTTTAATTCCAGAATTGCTGTTAAACTCAATAATCAGAGAAATGACAAACATACCAGAAGTCACTTTCACTGTCCTACCCAGGGTTAATAGTTTAAAGGGATGCATACTTACACTTAGAGCTGCAGAGGAGGCATGAGCTGTTCACCTCCATGTCCCTGTCTTTGCAGACTAAAGTCCTTATAAGCTGGACACTTGGGCTACTTGGGGTGCCTGCAGCAGAAGCGGCACAGCAGCAGCAGCATGGGGCTGAGGTGAGCGCCTAGCTACAGGACACTTGCTTGGCGTGGGCCCCCCTGAGCGTGTCAGTAATCCTGTACAGCACACACTTCGATGCTTCCCATTTTATAATGAGTGAACTGAAGCTCAGAAAGTTGAATTCCAGGGTCCCAGAGTTGCTGAGTTACTATAGGACAAGGATTCACATGCAGGCAATGTTGTTCTGAAGACTGCATCTATAGCCACTGCTCTTTCTGCCTCCCCAAAGAAAAGGTGGTGGTTGAGAAAAAATCACCTTGATTTCTGAATGGGGCTTTTTTGGCCTAAAAGACCTTTTCTGTACTCCTCTCTCGCTAACACCCCACCCACCCCATTTTGCCCTGGAAATGTCTCTGGCTCACTTCTCTCATCAGAGCCTCCGCCTCTTTTCTCCAGCACTGTCTGGAGCAGCTCTGTTGCAGCCTGGGTGGTGTTGGAAGCATGTGTCTGTCTGCACTGGGAACCTCCTCCTCTTTCCTCTGGAGCTGCATGGAAAACCTGTGGGCGAGACACGGCAGTGCTTGGGACAAACACAAGATCTGCCGCTCAGTGAGCAGCCCACAGGTCAGGCCTGGAGCTCCACAAACCACAACACAGGGTCAACGTTCATTGGGTACTCAGGGGTGTCTGCAAGAGCCATAGGAGTCCTGCAGAGGACATTGGCCTCTGGAGGAAAGAGACTAGGATGACAGCTCAGTGCCTTCACTGCACAGCTGGCGGCTTTGGATACTCTTCAATACTAAGCTTGCCCTATCGTCCATGAAGTATTCTAACCACCGCAAGAATGAGATATTCTGTGATAGTTAAAGGGAAGCAAGCTATCCAGAACACTATCCTTGCCTCCAGAAACTTAATAGTTAATTCATCCACCAAAATACTACTGTCAGAGTTTCAGGGGTCAATACATAGTACTTTGTCCACAAAACAATACCAAGCTCAAACGTGAGGGGAGTAATTAGGAGGCCAAAGACATTTTGCATGGAGTGCCGGAGGAACCTTTCTTCAGAAGGTGGATTCTGAGCTGAGTCCGAAGGATGGACATGAGCCAGAAAAGTGGAGTGGAGAACTCGGGCCTGGGACCTGCTCAGGCCAGAGTTCTTGTGGGACACTCAGCCCCCTACAGAGACGGAGCAGGAGACACACAGGGAGGTGGACGGGGTGACACCAGAGGCCAGGGGGCCCCTTGGGAACTGGTGAGCCCTTGTGCAGTCTGCTACTTAGCTCCAGCCCACAGTTTCTAAGCAACAAATTTGGATGCGTGGTTGCCTGGTCTGATTTTTTTTTTTTCTCCCAGAAAAGTCAAAATCTGGATTTCTATGCAAAAATCTATTTTGCAATGTTTGTTTTTCATATTTTGGAAAAGTTTTCAAATTTAAAAAAATGATCTGTAGGTCAAAGCAAACATGTGCAGGGGTCAGATTCAACACTGGAATCACAGCTCAGAAGTCCGACTGAAAATACAGAGGAAACATAAGGAACAAAGACAGGACAGCTGAAAACACCTGGAGGTCAGGCTAAACAATTAAGATTTGCGTTCTTACAGAAACTGAGGGACCAAAAAAAAAAAAAAAAAGAAACTGAGGGGCCATGGGAAGACGTCAGACAGTACCCATTCCATATACAGCTCCCAGAAGGAAAACTAAATCGCTTTAATTTTTTATCACCATAGGTTTCCTTATCTCTTTTTTAGTGGTTTTGCTAGCAAATATACTTTCTTTATCACTATGATAATGATCTTCCCTGGAGACTGTGCCTACCTCTTAGCTTAGTTTAAACATACCTTTGTAGTTTCACCTGCAAATGCAAAGGTTTAAATTAGATAATAACTAATGTCCTTTCAAATTCTAATATTCTAAGACTCTATGGCTCTACAGAGAAAAAATTAAGTTAGTTGTTAATCAACGTATACTAAAAAATAGTAATTTTTTAAAAAAACTAGCTTTCCTAGTTTTTGAAAAACTTTAACCTCCTTCGCTTTTTTCCTGTGATCCTGCTATGGCATTGTTACTATTGGTCCCATTTTATGGAGAAGAAGACTGAGGCTCAGGTGGATTAAGTGACTTACGGATGGATACTAAGTCTGAGACGCAGAGCTACAGTTCTGTTCTACAGTTTGTATCCACCATGCCTCTAGGCACCAGGACCACAAAGACAGGAATGAATTACGACCCGACCTAAGTACACTTTGGGGTGGTCCTGGCTACCCAATAGTACACATCTCTCTAGAGGCAGTAACACCCTTCCTGGGATGCCACTGTTATCAGGGAAGTGGATGGAGCGCTGTATGGGAAAAGCCAGCCCATCCTTACTTTGCTTAGCAGGAAATCCTCTGCATCCTCCTCTGTGAGGGACTTCACCGCCTCTTGGTCAATCCGGAGCAGAGCAGCGGCGGCCTGGGGTTTCCTGCAGTGGAGGACCTGCGCGGGCAGCTTCCGCAGCAGCGCCACGGTCTGGATGAAGTTTCTCTGGAACTGCGCAAGTGCACCAGGAACTTGTCTTTTCGCGTCCTCACTCAAAATCTCATTTCCCAATTGCAGTTGAGAATCCATCTCTTATCTATTGAAAAAAAAAAACCAAAACAAAAACCAAAAAAACCCCTAAAACTGAGAGTTGATGAAACTGAATTTTTGGCCTGGGATTCAAACTCACAACCTTGCACTTGTCAGGCATGCACTTGTGCCACGGAGCTATCTCCCCAGCCCCTAATAAAACTGAATTGGAATCCAACCTATTTATCTATTTATTGCCCCCTACTTACCTGTATGGCCAGAAGGCAATTTTCTAAATTGCATTTCCCACCCAAATACTTAAAAGTTCTGTTCAAGGCAGGAAGCCCTGTAGTTGATGTCCCCTTCCCTTTTATCTTCTTTTTATACCTGGGAGCTCAGAATCTTCCTTTATCTTTGTTCTTATCCTGTGGACAGGAAACATCCCTTGCCCTCCAATCCAAGAAATCCCACAGACTGATCTACCTTCTTTACAATAAACAAATGAGAAATTGCCCAACAACCAGCGCGGCCCTCCTGCAAACAAGGGGTCGGGACTCGTCAGTCAAATCAGGGCACAACGGTGGCGGCGTTTGGAAAAGCACGCACACAGTCGTGGCCACGCACGTACGCACAAACAGGTGTGCTCCGCCACACTGCACACCACCGCGAACGCCCGCCGGGGCAGGGATCCTGCTGACTTACTTCTTCCGCTTGAAAGCCGCGTTGAAAATAAAATCAGTATAACCACACTCCTTGAAAGTTGAGGACACTCAGATCTGGTTTTGCCGGTAAACCGCGTGTTGGAACACAGCTCTGGTAGTTAGATTCCCAGTCTGACGAGCTAGGGATAGTTTTACTACTTAAGAAAGAGAACACCGCAGCAGCTGCATTTCTCGGAAGCTGCTAGACATCAAAGCTTGCTATCAGATGATCTAAAGAAGCGACAGTCCAGCTGACCATGAGCAATGCTTCCTCTGCCGGCCAGAGCTTCCCAGACCTACCTCTACGCCTGTCTCTGACGACTCAGCAGCTCCAGCGTCTCTTCCGCGGGCTTTCTGCGGCCTCGCATTTGCATAACCTCCTAGACTCTGCCCTGTGAGAGCCGCATCAGAGCTCCTCGGAGGCGGGGTGCTCCACCCACCTCCCTAGTCCTCATTTACAATCCTGCCTCCTGAATCCCTGGTCTGACAGGAGCCCTGGATTGCTGCAGCGTCTCTGAAGACCTTGCAAGTATCCCACGGCCGCCCTGGTTGTACTCAGAATCTTCCTCTTGTTAAAACGTTCCAAAGGCTCGCAGATATTCCACATTTCACTCCACCAGCTTCTCCTCTCTCTGATCATCCTGCCCAACTATCACACCTGCTTTCCACAGAGAAGCAGGAGCCTCTCCTTCTGAGGCCACCGCTCAAAACCCTCCCTCCACCTCAAGCCCAACTTTCAGGTCCTCAAAATCCCACTCCACCCTACTGCTCTTACTGGAACCATCAACTCGGGGTTCCCTTTCCTCTGAGAGGTTTGTCCCAAGAACCAAGGTCACCCTAGGCCCCCACCATTGCACGTGCAAACCCCCACCACTTCTGCATCTCTGTCTCTCTTCCTGTGGTTGCTTCAGTGCCACAGCTGGCCAAAATGGTTATGTCTGAAATTGCCTCTTGCCCTGAGAAGCAGAGACACTGCTCACACGGGAGCTGGAGGGCCACCTGAGGAAATCGGGCAAAGAAGGAAGTGTGCGTTCAGAGCAGCTGCCCCATCCTGGAAGTACTGGTGTTTCATGACCACGGGTCTAGGCCCTTACTTCTTCTGAGCAGTTTAGGGCAGTCTCACAAACACAGGTTCTCTCAACTGCAGCTCTTGTCTGCTGCAGGTTTGTGGAAACAAGCCTTCTTGACAGATCCAGATCTCTTGTTGCTGAATATTGGATCAACAACAATTTACTGAGTAACCGTGTGCCTAAGGCACTGTGCTAGGCCCCTGAGGGCGGTTCAGAATTAACCCAAATTCTCTTTCTTCCTTGGGAAATAAAGACCTTCATCTGTCATGAACTAACACCAAAACCAAGTCTAAAACTGAAAACCAGCTTTGGGTTCCTTTCCATTGTGAGGACCAGTACCATATCTTTTAAATTCAGTTTACCAAGCTATTAAAATTTGAATCTAAATCTTAGTGCAAGAAGTCCCAGGAAGACTCGGTTTGCCCTGGCTCACCAGCAGAAGTGGATTTGACTGCACTGTTGAATCCTATTGCTGACCGTTTTATGCCGTTAAAGAGAAAGGTTGACTTTACTGAAATCCATCTATTTTGTTTGGAGACATTGCTATGAGATATGCATAGGCATGGAGGGTAGGTCCTCTCTGCATCACCCAGGCTGGTCTTAAACTCCTGAACTCAAGTGACCTCCCCGGCTCCTCCTCCTGAGCAGCTGGGACCACAGGTGCATGCCACAGGAATCAGTGTCAATTTTAGTATGGAAGTTTGTTAAAGTTTACCAGGATTACAAATCCTGACTCTGACTTACTGCTTCAAAAAATTCCTGTAATCTGGGAGTGACTCAAAGCTGACAGCTCAGACAACCAGACAGAGATAATCACTGGTATCATAACAAAAGCCACAAGAGTGACAATTTGAGACAGAAACCGTGTCCCTCCTGAAACTGTAGTGCCTAATACGTGAGTGACCTCAACAAATATCATGGCATATGTATTTGACTGTGTTAAACATTGAAGTGATATGGTAAGAGTCACAAAATCACTGTATAGCATAAATTAAATTACATAAATGAACCTGTGACCACTTAAGTTACCATCTTCTTCTATAGAAAGTCCTGGCATGAAAGCGTTAGCAAGTACACTGCTAGGCACAGGACAGGATGCATAAATATTTGCCTTCATGTTCTACTTTGTTCATGGAAGGAAAAGACCCTCTTTGAACATATGCGAGTAATTCTCCTGGTCTTCCTTGTGGGCCAGTGTCTTTCCGTGGGCTGCTTATCACAGCCCCACCAAAAGGCTGCTCTTCTTTCCCTTTGTACCAGAAATGGCCAAGGAGACACTAGAACTTGGTCTGCTTCTTAGATTCCAATATTAGAGATCCCAAATTCAAATTCCTACATGGCCCAGGGAGATTACAAGTAAAGCAGGACAGATGGGAACTAGAAAAAGAAGTGCAGCCTGTGATGGTTTTAAGAATAGAAGTTCAAGGGGCTGGGGAGATAGCTCTGTGGCACAAGTGCCTGCCTGGCAAGTGCAAGGTTGTGAGTTTGAACCCCGGTCGTGAAAAAAAAAAGGATAGAAGTTCTACCTTGGATATTCTAAACTGTTGAGGTTTGGGGTAGGCTTGCTGGTTGGTTCGGTTGTTTAAAGCGCCTGCTTGGGCAAATTCAGTCAGGCACAAGGGACTGCAGTTCGAACCCCAGCTCCATAAGCCACACCAGACTCACCCATTAGGTAGCCTGAGCTAGCCAAAAAAAAATGTTTTTAAATCCTGCAATTGTCTTTTGCCTGCAACTGCCATCTTCTAATAATTTGCCAAAATGACTAACATAAAGGGCAAGAGGAGGGAACCCCATATATATTCTCCAGGCCTTTTAGAAAACATAAGGTTGCTCCTTTGGCCATATACATGCGAATCTACAAAAAGGGTGATATTGTAGACATCAATGGAATGGGTACTGTGCAAAAAGGAAGGCCTCACAAACATTACCGAGGCAAAACAGGAGGAGTTTACAATGCTACCCACCATGCTGTTGGCATTGTTATAAACAAGCAAGTTAAGGGCAAAATACTTGCCAAGAGGATTAATGTGCATATTGAGCACATTAAACATTCAAAAAGTCATGGTAGCTTCCTGAAATGTGTCAAAGAAAATGATCAGAAAAAGAAGGAAGCCAAAGAGAAAGGTACCTGGGTTCAGCTGAAGAGCCAGCCTGCCCCTCCCAGAGAAGCACACTTTGTGAGGACCAATGGGAAGGATCCTGAGTTGTTGGGACCTATCCCCTACGGATTCATGGCATAAACTGGGGATGTTGGTCTGCCATTCAGCACCTAATTGGCAGCTTAAGTGTTCTAGGTCCTATGTAAAAATAAAATCGTCCTGGGTTGTCAGGGTGGTTTTCTTAGCTGAAGAGGTATGTGGTACCTGCTTACCTCAGAAATATATGAAACAGATTTTCACTGTACCTAGTAATTGTATCTGGTCTTTACACTTCAATGTTTTTCTTGCTGTAAGATATTGCTGAGGTATAGTGCATCTGTATACCCAAATATTCAAATATTTATAAAATATTCATATTGGTTTGAAAATCCTGTGAATCACCATGGGGAAAAGATGTATCAAAATAAATGGAAGTCACTTCACAAACAACTGTAAGTCCATTTCAGTTAAATAAATTGTTTAAAGCACATACACCCCAAAAAATAAATAATTGAGGTTTTATTTCCCTATTTGTCTTTCATTTCATGAGACGAAGTGGAACTCTCCGCAAGACCCGGCCCGGCACTTTGTGCACCTGTGATCCTGGAATACTTGGCCTCAGCTGCGGAAGCCCCTGCTGCCCTCCGTGGGCCCTTACACAGGCAGCACTCTCGGCTCGGACATCCTCCCCTCCTTGTACCACCTGCTGGACCAATGCTTCCAAGATGCATCTTAGCTGCTGCCTGCTTCAGAGACTGTTCTAATTTTCAAGGCAGAGAAGAGACCTGCACCTGACATTCCTAAGCTATGGTTGTGGCTTGTGTCTAGATGGCCTTCCAAAGCCTCACATGGACAGAGGTGGAGCTTTTCAGAGATGGCTAGGTGTCTTAGTTACTGTTCTGTTGTTGCTGGGACAAATACCCGACACACAAGCTTAAGGAAGGAAAGGTTTATTTAGCTCACAGTTACCGAAGGTTTCAAGACACTGCCCCCGCTTTATGGGGTCTGGAGGAGAGGCTGGGGCGCTTTGGTATCCAGAATGATTTGCTCCATACTTTCAAGAGAGACCACCAGACAGTGGGCACGGGGAGGCATTTGCTGTCAGTTTAAGGGTTCTGGGTGGCGCTGGCCCCACCCATCAAGCCCCGCCCTGGTCCTCTGGCCCTGCCCCTAGAGCCCAGTGCTTGACAGCTCCATGATTTACATGAGGCTTTGGGGGAACAACTAGATACAAATCATTATATTAGGTCTAAAGTGAGTGATATGGGGTCAAGGGCGTGTGACTATTCAGTCTACCAATTGGTTTAGCAGAACACAGATAATAGGTGAGGCAATGGGAAGACCTATCGTGGATGCGTGTACTTACCACGCTAAGGGTGTGTAGCCTAGAGAGAACATAGGAGACAGAAACGGGGCTGCAGCGGTTGCCTGCTGCTTTCTGCTTTTGCTGCCTTCTGCCGGCCATGAACTGTTTCTCCTTTGCGATGTGCCTCTGCCTCACCACCCTGCTTGGAGCCAGCGATTATGGGCTGAGACCTCTACAGACTGCGAGCCAAAGTAAGCCTCCCTCCTTGACTTTGGGGTGTCAGGTGTTCGTCTCAGCAGTGAGAAGAGTAACCAAGTAACACAGGTACACTATGTGGAACTTGTCCTCTAGGTTTTAACACACAACATTTTGCTAGTCGACTTGCACCTATCCCCAGGCATATCACTAGCTTCTTAAGGAAAAATATTTACCTTGTTGGAAATAGTATTTGACAAGCAGCAGGTGCTGAATGAATGAATGAATGAATGAATGAATGAACGAATGATTTAGGGTGGCCCTTTTCCTCATTTTATGATCTAATCCTTTCTTACCTACAGGCATAAGATAAAATAAAAACAGTGAAAGTTGGGCCAGCGAGATGGCTCAGTGGTCTAAAGCGCCTGCCTAGGAAAGTTTAGGCAACCACAGGGACGCAGGCTCTATCCCCCGGACCACATGCTGCGTCAGCCCCACCCCCAGGGCAGGCTGAGCCGGCCATAACACAAATAAATGAGGTTTAATAAAATAAAGTAAAATCAAATTGTTAAAACAAAAACAGTCAAAGTTGAGTAATGTCTGAGCACTCAATGGCTCATTGCGAACTAGAATTAAGAACACTGAAAGGGGACGGTCCCTTGGAAAAGCTAACTTTAACCCTGAAAGAGCAGCATGACAGAGTAGAAGCATTTGCTCCCGCAGGAAACCTCTGTTCACAGCCTAAAAATGCCAGGAATGCTGAAAAACTACCCAATAATGAGAACGGGCCATGCACATTCTAGAAGCCGAATTCCCACTCTGCCCAAGTCACGGCTGCATCCGACCGCTTCGACAGAAATGTGTGTGATTTCCTAGCTGCAGCTATTAGCCTCGTGCTTTCAGAAGGAGGAGTAGCCTTTCAACACCAGCCTGAAGAAAGAATCAGATAATTACTTAGCAACAGTGGATCTACCACTGAAACAGCGAACAAGCACCCTCAGCCCCAGCTTTCCACTCAGCCAAGTCATCTGGATTCTTGACCACAAAGTCATATATAAGAAACGGCCCGCGTCTGGGTCCATCGGCTTCCGCCTGTCCCTGTGTCTCAGCAGCAAAAATATTTAACACAGCGGAGTAGTATTCCGGAACCTCTTCATTCAGTGTACTCAGGCCAGAAACAACCCGGAAGATTATTTTTAACAGAGACTCGTTGTCAAGGTAATTAACTTCTGTTTTGCCTTGGATGACGATTTATTTTCAAATCAAATAGTGAGGGGCACTTCCATTTTCTATTTCCTTGTCTAGTTTTTAAAAAGTGTTCTCATCTGAGTCTATGAAGTTGGCGTGCAGCCCCTTCCCTCTGCCTCAGGCCTGGGAGACCAGCCTATTTTTAAGTTTACACCACCAGAAAAACTTGAGTGTAAAGAAGGCATTTAATGAAGCAAAGACTTGGTTTATGAATTTGTTATACCATTTAGCAAATTGGAAACTTAACCTGTTACCTCAGCTGTTGGTCTGGCTGAGTTAGGAGCTGGCAAAAGCTTGCTGATTGGCAGAATTAATTATCACTAGTTCTTTTTTTTTTTTAATTATCACTAGTTCTTCGGCTCATGGGGGACAGTCCCTCTCCTAAGCCCTGTCTGCTATTCCTCATGACAAATTTCTAGTTGAAAGAGACCTAGATGAGGTGGCTCATTCTCAGTACTTGGGAAGCTGAGGCAGGAGGATCATCATGAGTGCAAGACCAGCCTGAGCTACAAAGTGGGCTCAAGGCCAGCCTGAACTGCATAGTGAGACCCTGTCTCAAAAAGACACACACATACACACACACACACACATACACACACACACACACATACACACACACACACACACACACAGAAGAGAGACCCAGAGTGAAGACATAAAAAGATAGGTCAGTGGACCAAAATAGAAAGTCCAGTAGTAGATCTCTGCAAACATCACCATTCGATCTTTGATGAAGTATAAACAGAATTCAGTGGCGAATTTTCAACGAACAGCATTAGGACAATTGTCTAACCATGATTGCCCCAGGTTATGAAACTCACATAAAAATCAACTAAGAATGGACCATAGATCTCAATGGAAAGTGTAAAACTACGAAATATATAGTAAATCTGTGTGACCTAGAGTCAGGCAAAGAGTTCCTGGAAATTAAATCAAGCAGAAAATTCGTAAAAGGAAAGCAGTTGATAAGCAAGACTCCATCGAAATGCATTCTTCCACAGATACCGTCTTACGAGTGAGGAGGCCCCACAGACCAGAAGAGTGGGTATTGGAGATCTGCATATGAAAGACTTGTCTCCAAAATATAAAAAGCAGGCTTACAATTAACAATAAGGCAAGAAGCAACACAATTAAAAGTGGCAGGACTTCAACAGGCTCTTCTTGCGGCTGGGGAGATAGCTCAGTGGAATAAGTGCTGTCCTGGTAAGCACAGGGTCCTGAGTTTAATCCCTGGTTCTGAGAAAAAAAAAAATCTATTCTGCTCAACAGGCTCTTCTCCAAAGAAGGACGAGAAACGTATGAAAATGTGGTCAACGTTGTTAAACATTAGCAAAATGTAGATTTAAAAAGTGCAATATTTATACAATCTGAAGCAAAATCAGAGTATGGAAAATGTAGATTTAGAAAAAAAGACACCATTACTTACATCCTTATGTGAATGGTTAAAATAAACAATATTGCCAATACCAAGTGCAGATAAATATAAGGAACAACTGGAGCTCCCAGATATTTCTGATTAGGAGCACAAAATGGTCTAATCACGCTAGGGAATGGTTTGGTAATTTTGTGTAAGATTAAACAGGAGGCCGGCAAGATGGTTCAGCAGTCTAATGCACCTGCTTAGGAAAGCTTAGGCAATCACAGGGACTGTGGCTCAATCCCCGGCACCACATGCTGCGCCAGCCCCACCCCCAGGGCAGGCTGAGCCAGCCACTAAAAAAAAAAGATTAAAGATGAACTTATCATGATTTTAAGATCCAGACTTCTAAATATATGCTGAGAGGGGCTGGGGAGATAGCTCCATGGCACAAGTGCCTGCCTGGCAAGTGTAAGGTTGTGAGTTTGAACCCCGTTCCTGGAAAAAAAAAAAAAAAAATATATATATATATATATATATATATATATAATGTATTAATATATATATATATATATATATATATATATATTTCTTTCAGTATATATGCTTAGAGAAAACTGAAAGCTTGGTTCATACAAAAACCTGTATTGGCTGTGTAATATAGAACTTTGCACCAAAGTTTTTAAAAAGTAACTTTTATCATACTTTTAAAATAAAGTCACCCAGGGGTATTGTTTACAGGGAAAATATAGTCAGATACCAGTTAATTCATAAATATTTTTCTCTGTTATTCTACTGGGAAATAAATGTATAAAAAATCAAAGCGTCTATTTTGAATATTTACTATTGAACCCCAAATGTTGCTAACTGTTAAAATGCAAAAGATGATTTTATATTTTAGAACCAACTGTATAACTCATTTCGGTAAGTGAGTCTAATGTTAGGAGAGGGACGAGAAGGAACATTCTGGAAGGTGCTAGGTTACTACCCTGAGCAGTGCCTCTTCTGAATGACAAGACTTTAGTCAACGAATATTGTAGAAATTTCAAGAGCATGAAGGGAAAGGGAGGGAGGAACATCAATAATTGTTAGATAGCTTAATCTTTGTGGTCTTTTACTTGCCAGGCAGACACTTGTGCCACAGAGCTATCTCTCCGGCCCCTATATATTTTTATAAGAGTACAGCACTCACAATCAGAGAAAGGTATAAACACTCAAAATGCTATTGAATAAAAAATGAACTTATTTCTTGATATTTCCTTTTTATTTGCACCTCAGTTTTATCAACATTAGTCTGCATAATTTGAAAAATAATCAATATATAATTGTTTCAAATTAGGAAAATAGTACTAGCATGACTGTAAAATATGCATTTCTATGGGGTTATTTTATTAAGATGTATCATGAAGAGAGAAACACATAAATAACAAAGAAATTTAAAAAATATATGTGGGTCAGATGCAGTAACGGACCTCATAAATCATTTCTCAATACATGTCGATCTTTTCAAGGTTGCCACACAATTTTTTTTTTTTTTTTAATTATTTATTTATTTGTTTGTTTGCTTGTTGTGTTTGTTTTGTTTCTTTCTTTATTTATTTTGTGGCTGGCTCAGCCTGCCCTGGTGGTGGGGCTGGCGCAGCATGAGGTGCCGGGGATCAAACCGCAGTCCTTGCAGTTGCCTGAGCTTTCGTAAGCAGGTGCTTTAGACCACTGAACCATCTCGCCGGCCCCTGCCACACAATTTCAAGGGTAAGCACGTAAGCAAAATTTGACGGTACACTGGAAATTTTTAAAATAATCTTTAGATTGTACAACCAAACTCACTGTAGCTTGCGTGGTCCAAGTCTATGTTGGACACTGAAAATGCAACAACCCCATTAGGTTGCTCCCATGAGTAAAATTAGCCAAGGCCACAGCACAAAGCGACCCTCTC
>PVKN010007567.1:11035-26552 GCA_004027915.1 Capromys pilorides | reverse complement strand
AGGTATAAAGGTGGAAAATCCATTCCCCAGACAGTAAGAGAGCAGGAGGAGAGAGGGAAGGAAAGACAATTTAGGGCCATGGGTCTAATCTTCCCAACAAGCCTTAATACTCTGCCTGACAATAAGCAAGTTAGGATTCCTTATCTGGTAAAATCAAAACTGATACTTAATTTAAAAATTCAGCCAGGGGGAGATAGCTCAGCAGAATAAGCACTTGCCTGGCAAGCACAAGGGCCCGAGTTCAATCCCTCGTCCCACAAAACAAAAAACAAAACAAAACAAAAAAATTCAGCCAGGTGTGATGGCACAGGCCTCTAATCCTAGCACTTGGAGGCTGAGGCAGGAGGATCAGTACAAGTTCGAGACCAGCCAGGGCTGCAAAAAATGAGTTCAAGGCCAGCCTGGATTGCGTAGTGAGACCCTGTCTCAAAAAGACAAAAAAAAAAAAAAAATCAGTTAAAGGGAGCAATTAAAAACTGTATATATAACATTACTGTGGTCATTGTCATTTAAACAGTATGTACAAAAGTTTAATAAAAGGATCTCTTAGGCATTAAGATGTAAGATTTTTCACAGCATACCCGTCCTACTTTCTTATTATAACAATGTTGATAACTGATTCAGTCTGTGTTTAATGTATGATCAAATGGCCTTATCAACCATTTCTGAATTTGATGCTAGCAGTCATTTATTTCCCTTCCACATTCCGATCAATCCCTTTCATTCAGAGTACATATAATGCCTGCATTATTCATTTTTGCTTCCAGTAAATTATCACACTAAATATTCCATTATTGTATGTCTTGCTATAAATTATGGATGACTTCAGTTGTCCAGGAGTGTGTAATACACTATACACATGATTGGATTTGAAATTCAAAATTCTCTGTAGCAGGAGCTAGGAAAACTTTTCCAAAGAGAATCAGACTGTAAATATTTGAGGACTTGAGGACCATCTGAACAGAATCATGGCTCTCAGATTCTGCAATGCTAGTGCAAAAAGCAGCCCAAGCCATGACGTACTCAGTGTGCATGTGCTCCAATAAAACCTGCTTGCTGTCCCTGTGGAGCACGGACCACAGTGTCAGTTCCTGTACAGCATCATCTGCTATGGGTCATCACTTCCTCCACGCTTTAGTACATGGCCACCTAGGGACTTTCATTTCTCAAAGTATAATTTGCCTTTTTTTTTTTTTTTTTTAATGTATTTAGTACAGGGCCTCCGGAGTCTACAGGGTTTGACTACACCAATCAGACTCATAGTGATCCTCTTGTTGTCAGCCTCCCAAGCACTAGGATTACAGATGCGCCACCATGCCCATTCTCAATCAAGGGCTCAGTGTGCCCTGGGGGTAGGGCTGGCCGGGTAAGGATCAAACCCTTGAACTATAATTTTCAAAAAGTCAAAGCTTGACTCTCACACAAAGTAAGCATCTAGGAAAGATTTACATGACTCATTAATGTGAGAACCAGTTAGATAGTAAAGAGGAATCAAAGGAGTACAGAGGAGGCGTGCATACAGTTATTGACAAAGGAATGCTGGAAGAAGCATGCCAAGACAGACAGGAAGCTGGCGGGCCCTGCGTGAGCTCTGACTGCTGGAGCTTCCCACTGGACAGAATTTCCAGAACCATGATCAGTTTTCTGCAGGTCACCATTTACCTACAAAGTTATCATGCTCCAACTAATAGCACCTAATGAGTTAAATGAAAGTTAATAGACCTAGATAATTAATAATCCATAGATAGATCTGCTACGTTTCTCCAAATATGGCTATTTCCAAGTTGGCGATTTCTTTTTAAAATCACATCTCATTTCAGTACCGCACTGCGATCATCGACTTTTTTGAGAAAAAAAAAAAATCCTGTTTTGTAAAACTAGTGTCCTTATATTGCATCTCTCAGAAATGAATGTAATCCCTTTCTCATTATATCCATGGTAAAACTGTAGCCTTTACAGATCTCTATCCTTAACCCTCATAAAAGTTGGAACCAAGATTGTCTTTGTGTGCATACGCACGCACATGCAGATTACATCTTTCAAGAGAGCTATACTGTTATTTCCCATTTCTATTTACATTGTGGCTTTGATACCCCATCTTGCTTGAATCTGAGCAAGCTTGTGCTCACAAAGGAAGTGAAGTTACGTGACTTCCAAAGTTAGGTGCTGAACAGTAATACAACCTTCCTCTGGTTCACAGCATAACAATACTAGGAAGGCAGTCTCCATGCTTTAACCATTTGAGTCCCAAGCAGCGCGATCGCGCTGCTGAGATTTTATGTCGAGAAAACCCAGCACATTGTGAACGTTGTGGACAACTGACGGTGCGTTACCGATTGTCGAAGTCACGCGCTCAGATTTACTGACGCAAGTACATCACACAGCTCCTTTTAATATAAATAGTACATTTTACAATAGGTAGAATGATACTATAATAATGCAATAACACATTACAAAATAAAAATTTTTATCGAGATACAATATTTTATCTAATTCATCGATGAAAAATAAAGCACTATCACGCTGCTTGGTATTTCTCGACATAAAATAAAACAAGCACTATCATGCTGTTTGGGTCTTTTTGTACTCATTTAGAGAAAGCGCGGTTGCGCTGTTTGGGATTCTTCAACAGTGTTTTTTCAATACCCCCTGGGACTCAAACGGTTAAGGAAGCCCAAACTAACACATAGTGTGAGTTTCCTTAGCATGGCCGAGATTCCAATGTTACTGAATAGATTCCTCCAGATGAATACAGCCCCCAGCTGCTGATGCCCTGGAAGCCTGCAAGTCCTCAGAGATGAGGTCCCAGAGTAGTTGGGAAAGCCATCAGCCACAGCTGTGTCACATCCAAACTCCTCACTCACAGAAGCAGGAGAAATGACAGTAATACTTCTTGATCATCAGAATTTCGTTTGAAGGCAATTCGTGCATTGGCAATAGAAAGCTGTTTTTGATAGAACGATCTGAGTAGGGTTTCTCTTCACAATGCGTCATTAAAGACAAATATTTTGGGACCCATTGAAATTGATTTGTGGGAAAATTTATTTCTATAAACTCTACAATTAGTTGGTTTGTCAGTAACCAAGAGCAATTCTTTGCTCTGATTGCATCAGTATAGATATTACTGTAGCTTTCAAAGAATGTGCTTCTTGGTTTTGTCCAACTTGGAGGTGGCTGATGACTTCCTGGAAAAGGTGCGCAGTTGGTGGCTGTCATGCCTGGCTGGAATGAACTTGCTGCACTTCCTGTGGAGGCAGGAGAGACAGGAAAGAAGCCCAGGCTGTGGTCAGGACAGTAGCAGCCACTGGCCTGATCCCTGCTGCTGCAGAATTTGTAGGGCTTCAGTGGGGGCCATTACAGAGGTGGGTTTGCACCCAAAGTGACTAAGAGAAGGAGCATTGGTACTATGTGTGTACCCCACTGCCAGTCAGAGATGCTCACCAATAATTTATGCTCTTAACTCAAAGGAGGATCTTTTATAGCAGCCAAAATCAATGAAGCTAAAGATTTACCGTTAAGCTAAAAAACAAAGCCAACTAGGATGAGTTTTTGCTTCCTATTAATTTATGCATGAGGACCAGATTTTCATAATAAAATGCCTCATGGCTGGTTTAAAAAAATTATGTTCTTTATATAATTTTATAAATAATGGGATACAGTACTGGAGGCTCTTTCTTCAATCCGATATTACCTCTCATAAACCGACACTAACTCTATCTTTTGTAACAGCAAGATAAATTCTCCAAGTGTTCAGTCCATGAGTATTATACTAGGATAGACCTTTTTCTGTCTTAGTTTTTTTTTTTTTTCTTTGGGGGGAGGGGGTCTTTTGTTGTTGTTGTTGTGCCTTGATTACATTGCTGACACAAAATGCCTGACACCTACAAGTTAAAGGAGGAAAGATTTATTTCAGCTCACAGATTGTACAAGCTTCAGCCCACAGTCAGTTGGTTCCAAGACAGGGTTGCAGGTCAGAGGGACATGGCAGAGGAAAAGCAGTCTCGCATGGCAGGAAGGAAGCAGCTGCAGCAAGCAGCAGCAGCCTGTCTTCTTTCTGTTCCTTTATAGTCTACCCAGGCAACAACCCTGTTGATTGGCGCCACCGACATTCATTATCTACACCCAGAACTATGCTAAGCCAATTGAGTTATCATAACACCTTCACCTCAGTATCAACACCCTGACCCAGTCACCTCCCAGGAGGTCCACTTTTGAGTTCATGAGGCCTACAGGGGTCTACCTAGATTCAAGTCATCACACTTTGCTAACTCTCAAGCCAGCTGTTAGTCTGCAACTTTTTGCACCATTACTTGTTTTTCTTTTATTTTTAAGTGCAATAATAAATTCTTGTCATTTGCAAAGTTTTGGGACTGTGGAGTTCACCCACATTTTTATGAAATGTCTTCAGCTTCTTTCTTGGCAAACCATCACCTAATGCAACAGATGTTTTGCACTCATCTTTAGTAAGTTTTTTCAAAGCCAGAAGAAGTATTTTTGCATCCATGTTTTATGGATTTTACAATATTTAATTAAATGTTATGGAACAATACGGCATAGTTCACACAGCAGTCAGACTCCAAGATGGCACAAAGACCTCTGACCTCCTCTGCACTGCATAGGGTTAATTTGTGTAGAAAACAGGATATCACATAAGTGACGTAAGAGGCACTGTCACTGTGACTTTTGTCCTGCTCTCTCTAGGATCACTCACTCTTGGATGAGCCAACTGTCACGTAGAGGGCATTCAACTGGCGTATGGAGCTGTTTCCATGATTTGAAAGGCCTCCTGCTAGCAGCCACGAGGAGCTCGCCAACTACACGAATGAGTCATCTTTGAACCACTTCCTTCTGTCCCTGCCATGCCTTCCAAGGACTGCAGACCCAGCCAGTCATTTATGCCCAACTTCTGAGGGGGCCTCAGCTCAGAACTATCCAGATGATACTGACCAGAACTCCAGACCCCCAGAAACTATAGTACAACAAACACTCACTTATTAGTGTTGTTTAAAAATCCTAAATTTACAGTAATTTCTTATGAAATAAAAAGCTGATGCATGTAGTATACACAGGGTTAGGAATGGACACCAAGTACAACTGATATAGATTCGGGTATAAGTAAAATTACCAAATGGTGTGGAAGACAGTACGTGAGATCCCTACAACCTCAGAAGTTGGGCATACATGACTGGCTGGGTCTGCAGTCCTTGGAAGGCTTGACTTGCACAGAAGGAAGTGGCTCAAAGATGACTCATTCGTGGGGTTGGCAAGCTCCTGCGCTGTTAGCAGAAGGCCTTTCTTATCGTGGAAACATCTCCATAAGTTGGCTGAGTAGCCTCCACGTGACACTTGGCTCATCCAAGAGTGAGTGATGCTCAAGAGAGCAGGACACCACCAAAGAACGGGCAGGAATGTGCTTACAGGTTTACAGAGGATAACCAGGGAACTGGTAAACCCAGTAACTGTTCACTGGTACTCCGTTAAGACAGCGCCAACTCTCTTTTGGATGACGGTCTCTGCAAAGTAAAGCCTTGGGCCTTGCTGCCTCTTAGCTCCAAATTCACCCCATAGGACAGTTTCTGACTGTGTGCAGAAGTTCCTTAACCTCTGCTGCTCTGTCCTATGGGGGACACTGAGGAAAGAGAAGATTTTCCTAACTACTGCACGGCAGTGCCACACTGTGTGTTGGGATCCAGGGCCTGTCCGTCCCAGTCAATGGTCCAGAAGTGTTGTCCCTAGACCACCTCCTTTGGTTAGGGACAAACTAGTATTCTACTTTTAAAGAGCTCTTTCTATAACCCCTCCCCCTCTCCAAAAGAGCATACAAGGCAGCTCATTCTGAGCCCTTTGGAAGGGGTGTAGAGAAGCAAGACACAGGACCAAGAGATGTTCTCTGGATCACCACTGCATTCTACAGCACGAGGGCATCTCGGTCCCCTCTCTGAAATGGTTGCAATGTGCCAATCGATCACACTTAATTCTTGGTGGCAATGCTAGGTGGCAGAAATGTGATCTTGGCCTCTACTTCTTTTTTTATATATTTTAGTATAACGTCTACAAGGTCACTACACAGATCAGACTTGTAGTAATACTCCTGTTTTCAGCCTCCCAAGAACTGGGATTATAGGCGTGTGTCACCACGCCCAGTCTCAATCACAATTTCACTACACCCCAGGGGTGGGGCTGGCAGGGCACACTGGGGATCGAACCCAGTCCCTGGTCCCTGCATCTACCTAGTCTGCCTAAGAAAGCGCTTTAATCTGCTGGGCTATCTGCCTGATCCTAGCCTCTACTTTTAAATGATCAGACCTTTTCTGATTCATCAGACTTTACAGCATCCCTGAGAAAATTGGGAAAATTTCCCCTTTTCTTTTTCGTATGGGAAAATTCCATAAATAGAAAAAAAAAATTAAACAACATGGCCTTAATCCTGATCCTTCTAGCTTTTTCCACTCATTGTTTCATACTTTGTGGGTCATCCCAGAGCTAAAGGCAGAAGCTGACCTATAACTAGGGGGTACTTTTCCTCTCTTGGGCAAAGGAAGATAAGGCTACTAGTTTAAGTGCCCCTGACCTCTTACACAACTCTGGATGTTTCTATTCTGTCTTCATTTGAGCCAGGACTCTGTGAAGGGGGAAAGCAGGAACTCCAGGGAAAAAGCAGAACGCTTTATCCCACTGCAAAAAAAGTGAAGGGCTCCTATTTGCTGCAATTCAGCCCCCGCTTCCTCAAGGGGCCAAGCCTTCCAGATTCTGAAAGAAATTCTACATATTTTTCTTTTACCAAGTTCCTGAGTTTTACAGAAATTCAGAGAATCCTTCCTTCTCTTGACAAAGTCCAACTTTCCACACTGCCAGCACTGTTACAAACTCCTGCAGGGGATAATAAAAAGCTGAACATTGATCTTTTTTTTTTCCTTTTTTATTGAAGCTGTAAGATCCTAAGCCCACTCTTATTGAAGTTATAATATTCTAAGTTATTGCCATAATTTCCCATTTCCTCATCCCTTGCTATAAACAGATGCCTTGATCTGGTCAAGAATCAAGTGAGGGCTGGTGAGATAGCTCTGAGGACTAATGCGCCTGCTCAGGCAAGTGCAGGAACCGCAGTTTGATCCCCGGCACCACATGCTGTGCCAGCCCCGCCCCCAGGGCAGGCTGAGCCAGCCAGAGCCTGGGCACGTACTGGGGCACATCGGTAATCCCAGCACTGGAAGCTCACAGCAGGATTGCCACAAGTCTGAACTACATAGTGAGGCCCTACAATGACCAAATACATTTTTTAAAAGAAGAAAGTGACATGCATGAAAATTCAGAAGAGGAGGGCATGTATCATGTTTCAAAAACATTTACCTTCCATTAAAAATGTAACTCCCTACAGAACCTGCCTGACCAGCGCAAGGTCCTGAGTTCAATTCCCAGCACCAAAAAGTAAATGTGTACATAATAAATACACACATAATAAAAATATAAAAACATAACTCTCATTAAAGAAACAAAATAAATGTGAAAGACAAGCTTGCCCAAGAAAGGGTTGGGACAGAAAAGAAGCAAGCTCAGGGAATGAAAAGCAGCTCTCACTGCACAAAACAAAGTCACTGACCCCATAAAACATCTTCCATTATGTGACCTGAGAAAATAAAAATAAAATGCTGCATTTTATAAAATGTAGGACACCATCAACTTCTGTACCACTAAAAAAAAAAAAAAAAAGAAAAGAAAGAAAAATGTTACCAATTAAACTCTTATACTTTCTCAGTTGAAAGATAAATCTTGGGCTGGCCAGATAGGTCAGCAGACTAAAGCGCCTGCTTAGGCAGACACAGGGACGGGGGTTCAATCCCCAGGGTGCTGTGCTAGACCTGTCCCTGAGGTGAGCTGAGACAGTAACTGAGACCGGGCGTGGTAGCATGCGCCTATCACCCCAGCGCTTGGGAGGCTGAAAACAGGAGGATCACTAGGAGTCCAGTCTATGTAGGAAGACCTTGTCTGTACTAAATACACTTTTTAAAAAAGAAAGATAGCTCTTATTTTCAGAGATGCTGCAATGTGGCAGACAAAGGCATGTCTCAGAAATAATAAAATATGAAAGTAGGAATAAGTGAGACCTAAAAACAAAAATGACTTATTTTCAATTTGAAATGCAAAAAGTTTTAAAACATTGAAACAAGAGCTTCCAGTATTAATTTTATATATAAAATATAAACACATACATATATATATATATATATATATATAATTTCTAATGTTTAGAATCTATTATAGAAAAATGTCACAAAGATGTGAAGTTTTGAAGTAAATATTTAATGCCCCCAAAATATCACAGTAGTCAAATGGTACAGTTAAAACGTAAAAAAGCACTATGGAAATGTTATGAATATTTTAGAAGTTTACCAACTAATCCAAACAGTTAGTAGTAGATAGCAAAGTCCTGGACTCTATTATCTATCAGAATAACTAGGTTCAGGGACCTTAGAAGCACACAGAGTTACTTCTGAGACTTGTTTTCTGAGAGAATTACATGAACTATAAAAAGTTTGATCATCTCTAAACTCAGTTTGCTTTTACCTAAAGAAGAGCAGTGTTAAGTCCTGCCAAGTACAGCCATCTTTACTGCCTACAAATCAATGTTGCATTTTACAAATCATTCCTAGAGACAGGAAAAAAATTGTCACTTTAAAAGAATATTAATGAAATATGAAAGTAGGAATTTTTAACTCCATTCTTTTAGACTGTTCAACTGAGTTATCAGAGAGCAAGAGTACCTCCATGTGACCAACATTAACCACTTACTCAAGTTTATAAAGTTAGACTCTGATTATCAAACTATTCATCAATGGGGCTGGCGAGATAGCTCAGCAGACTAAAGTGCCTGCCTAGGCAAGCTTAGGAGGGAACATGGTTCGATCCCCCGCACCACATGCCATGCCAGCCCCGCCCCCAGGGCAGGCTGAGCCTGCCAGAGTCCGGGTATAGTGGTGCACACCTGTAATCCCAGCCCTAGGAAGGCTGAAAACAACAGGATCATTATGAGTCTGAGCTGCATAGTAAGACCCTGTAACAACCAAATACATTAAAAAAAAAAAAAAAAACTATTCAACATTGCTAATGGAAACAATTTACCTCTTTCAGTGCATAAGACAACTACCAAATCAGAAACATTTTAATAAAACGGGGAACACTATAGACATGCTTAATATTCTTATTTATCTTGAGCCATTATGGGGGCAAATCCCAAGCCATGGGATTGACTTAATGACCGTGACATGAGTCACGGATCTAATGGCACAACTTATATCTATGCCAGCTCTAATATCCATAATGACCATGAACATTAATAATGATATAAAAAAGAGTCTGCTTTATATAAATGCAAGTCAATACAAGGAGGGAAAGGGCCACCCACGTGACGGATATGTTCACTGAATGCAAAAAGCAAATGCCTGAAAATACAGTGAAAAACGAAATCTCTATATATCCAGAATCATTAGAAGGTTTAACCACATGGAAGTTAAAGAGAAGTTAAAGGAAAATGCCGAGTTCACATGCGGAGACAATGTTAAAAGCATCTCACTGCAGGCAACAAGATCAAGGCAAAGCATCTGAAGAGCCGGTTCTAGCATTAAGTGTTAGGAAATGGAACAGCAGAGGCCCAGTGGCAAGGACTGGCAGGCCACTGATGGAGAAACAAATGGAAGCCGACAAGGAAAGGATACCTCTTCTGGAATAAAGCAGGCCAAGTTCACCGACCAGCGATGAACCGCAGCCATTGCCAGCACAGCTAACGGCACATAGGCGCAGTCACTAAAAACCTGGACACAGAGAAAGTGATGGAACCACGACCTAGAAAGAGCCTATGAGTGAATTCCACAGAGCAGCCAGGACCGGGACAGCCTGGGCTGGGACACGCAAAGGGAGGTGCAGGCCTGGAGTCCTCGCTGGCTCCTTTGCCTGCCCTACCACAGCTTATGACGTCTCTGTGTCACCCACTCTTTCTTCTGTAAAGTTTCCTATCAAAGTATTAATATTACTACTGGACACTGTGGAATGACGCATCACTCCTGCTTATCACCAGAGCCTTATCTCCTGTAGTTCCCTCCAAGAAGACGCCTTTGGCCTGCCTTCCTTGATGGTTCAGGGCTCAGCTTAAATATTAGCTCCTCAGTGATAATTTCTCCACCCCTGCAGCTGACCTGGAAAAACCACCTTACATTGCTCTCTCTGCCCTTCAGACCCCACAGCAGGGTACCGCTACGATTCATCCATGGTTCCATAGAGACACCCACTTGCCTCCCTCAGCAGACTGCAGAGAGAGCGGTCTTTCTTCCTCCATCTGCGTAAGTAAGGCTCGGTAATAAATCAAGAGGCTCCAGGGAGAACTAACTAGTCTTCAGGAAGAAATTTCTCACAGCATGCAGAATAAGTTCTACATCACAGCCTGAAGCTGAAGCAGAAAGTGAGAAAGCGACACCGTGGGGCCCTGGGGCTGCTCACCAGCTCCTGAGGGTCCTGAACGAATCCGATTGTCAAGAAGTGCTGAAGCACACCTGAGGTGGAGCAGGAAAAAGGACAGAAAGGAGAGAAATGGAAGAGGGAGATTGCGCAGGGAAACAAACTCAAGCCCTCTCTTGTAAGGATTTGCTCCAATGGGCTCCAGACTTCACTGTGACAAACTGAGTGAGAAGGCCAGAGTTGAAGTTGGTTGTGTGCACCTGGGTGCCTGTGTGAGCCTCATCCAACATCCCCATGTCTGCCTTCCTCTGCCTGGAGGATAGTCTGTCAGGGCTTTGCCCACCTCCATGTTCCCTTTCTCCACCAGCCCCTCCCTTCTCTGGTAATATCATCCTGGTCATGGAAAACCCTAGAGGTGGGAACCAGCACAGTTCTGTCCCTTCGCTTTACCCAGGAAAGAGCCAAAGCTCAAGGCTGTGACCCACTTAAGGTCCTCGTCCAAATGTTTACTGGCAGTGCTATAGATTAAAATCCAAATATTTTGTTCCACCCAGTATCAGTGCTACAAATTCTACTGTGAAGGACCTGTAGGAAACAATTTAGGTGGAAAGAAGGGACAAGGAGTCTTGCCCTGAAACTGTCTTGGAAAAGCAAATAGCTGTACTTGTGTTTATATGAGGTGGGGCCACAAACTACCTCAGACTCCACCGTGGCTTAGAAACTGACACTGGCACACCCTTGCTTTTCTGTTTTTCTTATCAACTAAAGTTTGAAGATTTTTTTCCACTTTGTAAAATCTACACTAGCTGGGGATATAGCTCAGCAGCACAAGGGTCTGCCTGGCAAGCGCTGTCAACATCAAAAAGAAAATCTAATAATAAATTTATCCCAAACTATCTGCTGCCACATTTCAGCAACTGTTCACTTCTACCATTTATGGCCCACTTTTTGAGAGCATCTAGTAAGCGACAGAGCCATCTGAGGTTTTGAGGGAACATACAGTTAATGGGGGACTAAACTATTACTCACCATTACTTTTATTATAATAAGCATGCCCAATTTTTGTTTTGCTTTCCCACAAATAAAGGTTTACTGACTAAAGTGCATTGCATTTTTAGAGAAAATCCCAGGTTTTTCCAGAGTGGTGAAGCAGTTACCAAGCCAAGACTGACCTCTACTGGAACACCTCATTTTGTTGGCTGGATCAATATTCATAAATCATCAAAAATGCAAACTCAGATACTGCCTAGGACTTGATACATCATCAGATCAATTCTTTGTTAAAAAAAAAAAAAAGTAAATGTGAAGAACTTTCCTCATAATTCTTTAGCAGTAATTATGTCTAATTATATTGGCATTTTGATAAGTAGAAAGCAAAAATTTAGAAAGTGTCAGTATATGTGCTAAATGTTATTGCTTGAGATGATTAAAGCATCTAGTATGCTGAAGTAGTTTAACCCAATCAGATTTTACCATTCTGCACACTTTATTTGAAGTATCTTAAACTTTTCTCTAAGTACCAGAAAGCTTTTAAAAGTTTGGATTCTTTAGAACAAATTTGCATATGGACCAAAACTAAGGCTAATGTTAAATAATTATGCAGAATTAGCAGGCAAAGCAGCTAGGGTCGCATTTCTTCTGTGTTTCTCACCACAGTTTAAGATGTCACGTGATACAATTACCAGGGACATATCCCAATTTGTAGAATATCTCTACCATCTTTTAACTTCGATTATTTAATAGTTTCTGAGCCTAAAACACGTGAATTTAAAGTAGAAACATAGAGACATCAGTCACCACAGATACGTAGAAATTGTGGCTCTCAGAATCAGGCTGCATCTTACTCTGTACAACTGTTTTTAGCAGCAAATAGTTCTGCTGTCTTGGTAAATTATCGTTGAAATGTTTGTTGCCAGAATACTTCAGAGGTCAGGAGTTCTCCATGGAAACAATGAGGGCAAGGCCTCAGCATTCCCATGCTGGACCAGGCTACAGCAACCAAAATAGAAGTCTTCAACTTTCAATTTCAATTATATAGTTTACTTATTTCTCATGAAAATAACCTTTAGGCCTTCTAAAAACATAAATTACATTTTACTAAACATGGAGAGCAATCTGTTATAGGTCACTCAAGAAAACTACTTTGCTATTATTACTATTACAGAATGCTGGCAAAAATCTGTAAAATATGTGAGGAAACTGAGAGAAAAGTTTTCTCACATTCTCTAGAAAAGACTCTAGATACTATACATCTTCTCAGTTGGGACACAAGGGTTCCAAGGAGATGTTATAAACGAGTACAGTTAACAAAATACTTGCTTTTTTGGTTTTTTTGGGGGGATGGGGGGAAATACTTATCACTAAGACATTCCGTGGAGAACAGAATTTGCTCTAGCTCCTCAGTGAAATAATTCACTTAACAAATCTCCAAAGTAGAATTTGTAAAAACTGTTAGAAACTTTAAACGAATTCTTAGCTCCACTAGGAAACCAGACATTTTAATGGCAACATAAATATTAGAATGAAAAATGACATTTTTATAGGGTTAGCACACTGCTATCCCATGATCATCCCCATTTGAGTCCTCTAAATTGAAAGATAAAATGCCAACTAGACCGAAACATAAGAAGTCCATCAAAAAGTACTCATTATACTGTCGAGTTAATGGATATACATATCCCAGGAAGTACACAATATTTGTTCCTCAGCATTAAGTAATGAATACATTTCCAAGTTGATCCAAATTAGCAAACTGGGGCTGGAAAGATAGTTCCGTGGCACAAGTGCCTGCCTAGTAAGTGCAAGGTCATGAGTTCGAACCCGTCCCCCCCTCTCAAAAAAAAATTAACAAACTGTTTATCAGTGTAGGCACAAATTCCAATCACTTGATACCTATGTAAGTAAACATATTTATAGTCCAATAGTCTTCGTTTTACAGTAAATTATTTCCCTAAAAGAGCTAATATGCAATAGTGTCAAGATAGTATGCTTTATGCAGGTATGCTGTCTTAAAGAAATACAAAAAGGATTACAAATGCTATAAGACTAGAAATGTCCTATCTCATTCAGAAGTGAGTTGGCTTAGTAACTTAGTAACCACTCTACACTGGCTCAGAGTTTAGAAGATTCAGTCCATAGTAAGTGGCCTCCACAGCATGAGAGGCATGCTGGAAGGGTTGGTGGAGGAAAGTTGTTGGAGTCCTGGGAGAACCAGAGAAGGGAGGGAGGAGCCCGGGAGTCAGAGGCCTGCACTTAGGTCCTCAGTGATTCGCCTCTTCTGATGAGACTTCCCCACCTCACAGCACACTCAGCTCTGAACTCTGCAGTGCAATAATGCTGACGGGTATAGTACCCCCATGATACCATCACTGAACACATAGGCATTTGAGGGGGACATTCTAGATCTAACCCATAGCATGAGTACTTCAAAATACTATTACAATACATATATAAATATAATCTCTCCTTAATACTGATTTTAAAAGGTGATAATACTCTTTACTGCAGATCTTTAACATTTATAATTTTGTGTTCTTAAGGATAACAGTAGACATACGACTTACTACAGTAACACACATACAATAAACAGCCATTTTAACTGATTCTTTTCATCATAGTGAAAATTTTTTGTGATATGCCAAATACTGTGTAAAGAATGTTTAGTTCCTTCACTCTATTCACAAGACAGGACCTTTTATAAAAATGTACAAAAGTTAGTCATGGGGAATCAGAGTCAAGCTACTGCATAGCACAAATGCTAAGTCTTGACCTACATGTCTATTAATTTTGCCAGAATCCAAGACTCCCCTGAAGGCTGATGCAAGAACACGAGAATGTGTCAGAAATCATAGTAACAATCACCCCAGCACTATCTCCCTGTTCATGTACAGTGCAGTCAGCCTTGAGAACTTGCTGCAGTGGTCTTTTCACATTTTTCTTTATGGAGCATTCATTTGAGAAATTCCTTGTCAGAGTTTCTCAGACCATTGATAATCCTAGGATATTTACTACTGATTATATCTAAAAATAAAGGCAATTATAAGAATTAAAAATAATTTAAGGGGCCGGCAAGATGGCTCAGTGGTCTAAGGTGCCTGCTTAGGCAAACTTAGGCAACCACAAGGACCGCAGTTTGATCCCCAGTACATGCCACACCAGCCCCACCCCTAGGGCAGGCTGAGCCAGCCATAACATACATACATACATACATACATAAATAAATAAATAAATACATACATACATACATACATATATACAATTTAAAAAATAATAATAATAATTTTAAAATCATATCTAAAAATGAAGCCAATATATCCTTGTAATGTGCATCGTTGTTGTAGTACAGGTAAAACTCAATGAAAATTCTTCAGCATGTATTTGTAGAAAGTGACAAGGAAAAACTGGAAATAAATCTGGCGAATCTGGTTAGGACAGAAAAAGCATAGCAAATCAAAAATATGAGGTCTTAAGGCTTAAAAAGTACAAGCTAAAACACTGCTTCCTTGGAGACAATAAAACATTTATATACTCTAGGTACTCAGTTCAGGCCACTATAACTAAGTTTCATAGGTTACGCGGCTTACAAAGAACAGAAATGTATACTTCATTTCAGAAGAGTATAGAAATGTACTCTTCAGTCTTAGTCCAGAAGTTTGAGATCAAGTTACCAGCAGGGTCCAGGGGTAAGAACAGCCTTCTTCTTTGTATCCTCACATGACGAACAGTGCAAGAGAACCATCTGGAGTCCCTTTTATAATGGCACTAATCTCATTCATAAGGGCTCCATCCTCATGGCTTAAATGCCTCCCCAGAGACCCCCATCCCACTCCCATCACATCAGGGGTTAGGATTTCAACATATAATTTGTGGCCACATGTAGACCATGTGGAAATATCTTTAAAGATTGAGGTTATTCTTTACTATGAGTTATATATACTTAAAATGACTAGGATGACAAATTTTATTATATGATAATATAATAGGTATATTTCAACACAACTTTTGAAAATTATGGACCAGATATCATTAAATTATAAACTTTAAGTGAGCTGTGTAGGAACTACATGCC
>PVKN010007567.1:0-10935 GCA_004027915.1 Capromys pilorides | reverse complement strand
ATTTGGTAAGTGAGTACACAGGACATAATTTCTACAGAGCCCAACAAGAAAACTAGAAATCAAATACTATAGTTCTACTTTAGTAGATGAAATTGTTTTTAAGGGCCAGTGAGAGCGCCTGCTTAGGCAAACACAAGGATCAAGGTTCAATCCCTGGCACCAAACACCATGCTGGCCCTGCCTCTGGGTGCGCTGAGCCAGCCACCGAGATCAGGCATGGTGGCGCATGCCTATAATCCCAGTACTGGGGAGGCTGAAACAAAAGGATCACTATGAGTCCAAGTTGTGTTGTGAGACCCTATACTACAGACATTAAAGAAAATTTTAAAAAGATTGTTCTTAGAATCCAAGCATAGGCAATAAAGACAATTCATCAAAAAGCACCAACAATGCCAGAAGAATTATACCCCAACAGAGTAATTCTTTTAAATATAAATTGCCTAGATGTTAGTGCCTGCAGAGCTGGCTTCTTTAAAAAGTCTGCTTAAAAGGAAAACATCAAAAATATAAAAGCACAGAAAAAGTGTAGATCAATGTACTACTAAAAATAATGAGTGGCATTTTCGTGCTTAAAAGGCCAGTCTACCATAAATATAAAAACAATGTAGTTCAACAAAAGTATATGACTCAGCAATAAATACAGAAAGCACAAAATCAGGAGGAATATAAATGATTTGAACAATATTCTAAACAGAGGAGAAAACCTAGCTCCGTTAAAATTCACATTATTTTCAAGTATATACAATATATTAACCAAAATTGACCACATGCTAGGCAATGCAGCAAGCCTCAATAATTCAAAGACTAAAATTATATGTCATCTTTTCAACTTCATTGTAATTATTTTGAAGCTGGTTAACAAACTATTCACTAAAAAATTTCAGTGGGACTTCAACAGCAAGTTCTACCCAAGAGTTAAGCAAAACATAATGTCAACCTGATACAGGAAAGAATGTTTTCCAGATCAGTTGGTGGTTGTGCTCCATGTGTCAGCTTTCAGCCACTGCTATCACGCACCTGAGGAAACCAACTTAAGGAAAGAGGTGCTGTGACTCACAGCTGCAGAGGTTTCAGCCATGGCTTCTTGGGGCTATGATGACACAGGCCATCTCAGTGGGAGTACGCTCTGGAGACAGTCTGTTCTCCGCAGGTGGCAGAGAGAGAGGAAAGAAAGGACAGAGAAGGACTCCCATGTGCCCTTCAAGAGCACACCACAGACTTAGTGTTCCTTAGCCAGGCCCCACCGTTTCGAAGTTCTACCACAGAACGACAGCGTCCCAGGCTGGTCACCAGGCTGCAAGATGCAGGCCTTTGGGAGACATTCAAGAGCAAATGTGACACTGAAAGCTCCACAAGGATAACATGGAAAAGGAAGCTCCAAGCCAACTTTACTCAAGAACACACACACATGGACAACAGTTTGCATATTAACAGCAGAATCAAGGTATGCACTAAAATTACAGTATATCACGATGACCACCCCCAGCCAAATGCAGTGTTGGTTTAATATGAGAAATGTTTTCCCATTGACAGATTAAAGGACAAAACCTTAAAAATCCTCTATAAATGCAGAAAAGGCATTTTAAGATTTCACATCAGTTTATGGTTAAAACATAAAAAAAAATGTTTTGGCAATCTAGTAAACAAAAATGCAGTGGCAATCTGGAAATAGAAAATAACTTTAACATGATTAAAAAGGAGGAAAGAAAGAGGAGAAAGAGATGTAAAAAAATAAAATAAAATGTGCCATGTACTTATACTAACTACCACGATGTAGTACGAAAATGTACTGATTCAAAGAAAAGAAAAAAGTTACACACAAACACACTAAGATAGATTAAAAGCTTTACCCATGAAGTCAGGAACAAAACAATGACGGCTGCTGCCAGCGCTTCTATGCTGCGTTATACTGAAGTCTTCCTGTGCCAGGAGACACAGGCAGGCTGGGGGAAGACGGGATGCGGGTTGCAAAGTACATTGCAACTATCACTTCAAGAACTATTCCTGAAGTACATTCCAACTATCACTTGGCTTCACAAGATAATGAACACTGTTGTGACAGAGAGGGAGAAGGGGAGCACATGAGAGGGGAGAGGTAAGGCAAGGGGAAGGGTAAGACAAGAAGAGGGGAGACATGTTGTACCTACCAATTCATTATACATTACCCTACAATTAAGTGGCTTAAAAAAAGATAAACATTTTTATCTCATTCTATGAGATAAGATAAGATTCCTAAGAATCCAGGAAGAGCTGAACTGACTCCTCTAACTCAGAGTTTTTCAAAAGTTGCAGTCAAAGAGAGGACCTCCACTGGGGTTACCTCAAAGCTCAGCCAGGGACCACTTACTTCCAAGATCACTTGCACAGCTGTTGGCAGGCATCCCAGTGTCACCTACCACAGGCCGGTGACAGTTGGTCGCTGAGGGCCTCTTCACAGGGCAGCTGACATCATAGCTGGCTCTCCTCAGAGCAGGGCAAAGACAAGGAAGATGGAAGCCAGGGTCTTTTTGGAAACTAACACCACACTTGACATCCCATCACGATAGCCATATTCTGTTCTGTAGGAGTGTCCCCTGGCCCGCCCACATTCAAGGTAGGAAGATCATTACACAGAGCATTAAATATTTATCAGAAGGGCCACAGGGAACTGTCAGATGCTATCTACCATGGAAAGGAAAAGCAAACTTGTCATCACTAATGACATATAATCAAATATACATGGGAAGAAAGATATCACATGATTAGAATAGGAAAGTCTAGCAAGGTTATTGGACATAGTCAAAAATGGTTTCACAGTATATAGAAGCAACAAACAAAATTTTAAACAACAGTTACAATAGGAACAAATATCAAGACATTTATCAATTCAATCATAACTACTAAAGTTAGGGGGTGGGTACTATTATACACATATATTACTATATAACATATATATTATATATGTCTGAAAGTATTGAAAGTAATTTTTTAACATTTCAAATATTTGGGAACAAATATAATATCTGTAAACCTTTACAGAGAAATTTCGAGCTTTTCTCATTTATTTTAAATAAATGAAAGGATAAATCATGTTCATAAACTGAAAGGCTTATTATAAACACAGCAATTCTTTCCAAATTGATTTACTGAATCAATGTAACCCAAATCAAAATCCCAAGAATGTATTTGTGTAGCTGACAAACTATCAAAATGTGTACAAAAGTAAAAAAGTCTGCATGGAAAAAATGTTTGCCCTACTAATAAAACCAAAGTAAAATCATAAGCGGGAACCCTAATACAAAACCATATGGACAAAACCTCAGACTCTGGCAACAGCAAGTTTTGGTTCTGTACAAGAACCTCATGCACTGACAGTGGAGGTATTAACAAGTGCGATTACTTTGGGAAACTGCTGTCATCTATTAAGTGTCACACTAGAGTGGTGATTGTGTTTGACCTCTTTATGACTTATTTTTTTCTAAAAAGTAATAGTAAAACTGAAAAGAAGGAAGAAAGTATCTTCCCCTATTACTCTTTCAAAGATGTAGTGATTGTCTTCATGAGAGACAGGAGAGAAAATTCTGGAAAATAAAGGCCACCCACAAGGCAAATAAGAAGAAAAAGTGCACTTGTTCTTTCTTCTAAACAGAATGCCAAACTCTGAGAAGAAATCCCAAAACAGTACAAATCACCATTTCATTACTTACTTGAAAGTCAGGGTAGTGCTCAAGCCAACGGGAATACTTTGATCCAGTTTTAAGTCCGGCGAGCTAAACCTGTCCCTGGTGGACAGCAGCTGCCACTGCAGGAGCGGGCCTGAAGCACAAGCAGGACAGGGCACACAGCGCACCGCGGACCAGCCCGCGGGTGTGGCTCTGGGTGGCGGGGCACTGCGCCCAGAAGAAGCCTGCCTCGCGCTCCACAGCACCACCGCTTCACTAGTTTACAAAAGGACAAAGCAAAGAAACAACTTGATGCAGAGCTTTTCCTTTAATCCTATACAAAACCCCAAAAATCTCACCTTTTATTTTCTTACAGAAATAATTTACGGATGTGAGAATACTCGCAAAGTCATTCAAAAATACTTCTGATCTAAATAAATGGCAAAAAAAAAAAAAAAACCAAAACGCTAGGTATGGTATATAAAAAATATATAAACCATTTATTTACATTTTATGTACTTTCAAAGGATGAAGAAGCTGAAAAATATTTAGGAAAGTAGCAGTCTCATTTCACTTAATCCACTTATAATTTTTTTCACAAAAACAACAAATATTTAACTTACACCTCCAGGGCCCATAGGATCCCAAAGAATTTATCGAGTTTAATCTTCCATCTTTACGTGACACTGAAATTGGAACATTGTAGATAGATGCAAATCTACTCACAAATAAACATCAACTATAAGAGAGTCAACTTTAGTAGAATCTGTCACAGCATCCAAAAAATCTGCAACAAAAGGCACAGCCAGCACAATACAGGACATTAACAATTCTCTTATGCGACACGGAAGAGTGAAATTCACACAGGAGGACTCACAGTTGGCTATTAGGTCACCAGCATCGCAGTTACCAGAACCCAGTGTCTTTCTTATTCAAGTACTTACTTACACTATTCTAAGACATGGATATAACAAAAACGTCAATAACTAGGATTTTACAAACATCATAGAAAAATAAGTAAAAACGTTTTTAAAAAATATTTTACAACTTTAGGGTTTTTTTTTTTTTTAAACAATTCAAACCTGTTAACGTTACCACGATGTATACGACTCAATGTATTATTGATCTAGGTAACTGTAAAAATCAAAGAGTCTTACAAAAATACTGACAATGGCTCAATATTTTAAAAAGTCGGATCATCGGCGTCTGTATTTCAGTAGTCTGTGTTTTATGCTTTTCTCTCTTCTACCACTGTTCACTCAAAACACCAATCACCACAGAGGTCTCACACTGTCGCAGTAGAAGTCTCACATCCGAAAACTTCGAGTTCTTTGAAATGGCTGGAAAGGGTTTTTCAGTACCCACGTGAACAGCTGCGGTTTAGGTTTCGGTTTTTCAGACAACAGAAGTGCTTCACTTTCTGGAGTAGGAAATCGTTCTTGGTAGACTTCGGGATACGATTTCTGAAACTAAACAAGAAACCCAGTAAGAGACAACAGACAAGTAAGAGTCAAGTAAACCGAGGCCAGATTTTGTGTGTTTATGGAACTATAGGGATTAAACCATGGCCTTGCCCTTTGCAATGAACTACATTGCCAGCTCACTCTTGTCTTTCATTTTAAGACAGGCTTTTGCTAAGTTACTAAATTATCCATACTGGGCTTGAACTTGTGATCTTTCTGCCTCAACCCCCGCAGTGCAGGCAGCACAGGCGTGCGGTGTACCCCATACCCAGGTGGGCCAGTCAAATTTTAATGTAAGAGTTGATGATGTTCATGACCTCATATTTCCCTATCTTTCATTATTCTTGCTGAAATATTTGATTCAAATGTCTATAGATCTAACTTATCTTGCTTTTAATCCAATCTTCAAATAAGTTCCTTTTAAAATTGTATTTCTTAAAATTATCCCCACTGCCAACTATAAGTAGATCACACTTTAAAAATATTCACAAGCAACTCTGATGTAAAATAACTTACATTCTATACAATTAGGGAACACTTTGGCCCAACTATGTTTACCATCCCCCTGACTCTCCAACTCGGCCTTGCTAACTTCCGCCCAGATGGAAGAGAGAATGCGCATGTATTTTGCTTTATGGAAAGCTCCAATGGAGGCAGTATGTTCTTTCTCTGCACTTTACCAATGAATTCTCCTCCAAAATTACTGGAAGGAAATTATGAACAGCGGTCTAGAAACTTGGCACTGTGTGTGTAACCCTACATACGCTGTGTGACCAGGAATCAAGCTACGTAGGAGGGTCCAGTCTTTAAGAACACATACCATTCACCTGATCATGTCACGAACTATAACAATGGTCAGAGTACACCCGCTCTGAGTTTAAGACTAATCTCTACAACAGGCTGCAGTATTGCCAACATCATGGGACACAAAGCTCGTAATGCCTGAGGCAAGAGACCAGTTTGACACTGGCTATCCAACACCAATGTCCTTAGTTTTTAAACTCTAGAAATTTTATATTCTATGAATTCAATTCAATTTAACTTTTTTAAAAATTGAAAGACGTAGGGGGTCAGGGAGACAGCTCCGTGGCACAAGTGCCTGCCAGGTAAGTGCAAGGTTGTGAGCTTGAACCCCGGTCCTGCAAAAAAATAAATAAATAAATAAAATAAAAATAAAAATAAAAATTGAAAGACATCTGCTCTCATTGTTTGATTCTTTGAAGTATTTGCTCTGCTGATTCACTTAATGCTGCACATTAAAATGAAGGACAAATATAAGAGACTGGCTCCATATTGAGGGTTCAATAATGAAAACTACACTAGAAGGTCCCGCAAGATAGCTTAGTGGACTAAGCAATAGCTTAAGCAAGCGCAGGGACTGGGGTTCAATGCCCGGCACCACATGCTGTGATGACTGGCTGAAAACATGAGTCCAAGCAGACCCTGTACCAAATACATATAAAAATAAAATAAATAACTACACTGGAGACTAGAGACCCAGGAAACTGACCAGAATTGTGTAAATCTAAACTTCTGGAATATAGGAGATTTTTAAACTTCTGCATCTCAGAAAATATATTAAAATAGAAAACAAAAAGAAGAAATAAGAACAACAGGGAGGAGGAAAAATGATCGATCAGAAATTGTCTTATTACCTGCTTCAGCTTTTTCTTCTTCTCCTTACTGGAGAGCTTGGTGTCCGCTATAACTTCCTCCAGCAAGGCCGCCAGAGGCTCCTGCGAGCCATGGGTTCTTTGGTATTCAAACTCCTCAGGACTAATCTGACGGCAAAATGAAGGAGCAGATAAAGTGATATCCATATCGGCTCCTGGGTATTTTATCTAAGGATGAAGGACAGAAACTGGTTAGGCTACAGTATGTCTCCCAGCCAGAATAGCATGCTATTCTTCCATCTGATTTGTGAAAAATTCTATATTAAAAAGTAACAGTTTCCATAATTTCTAAGGCAAATCATTTAAAAGTAGCTTTAAATATGAAATATTTTATCTTTTTAATCCAACACATTTTAACAACCAAAAAAATATTATGCCCCTTTAAAGATGTGAAAGTAAAATAAAATTTAAAACAAGTACAATGTTGAATCATACACTGTGGACCACACAGGCTCCTCCCACATCTGGAGACTCTGACCCTCCCTCCCTGGCTAGGAACAGATGCAGGCTCAGGTTTCTGTGCAGTGATGTGGCAGTGAGGTACCATGAGCATCCCTAGCAAGAGTTGGGAAAGAGAAAGAACATAGGTGTAAAAGTGCCTGGGCAAAAGCGACAGGGAGAAACAGGAGGAAAAAGAAAACCAAGGTCTGTGCATATATCAACATTCCTTAAAAATACTTTACCTCAAGCTGGGAATGGTAGCCCATGCCTACAACCTTAGCACTGGGAGGCTGAGGCAGGAGGACTGAAAATCAGAGACCAGAATAGACTTTATCGTGGGAACTGGGCTCAAATAAAACAAAAATATCACTTACTTTCAGAGTCCAGCATTTTTCTCAAAAACACAGCACCCCATTGTTCTCCATCGGGTAAAATTCCACTACTGCTCTTACTACTTTGGTTTAAGATCCCCCACCCCAGGAGCCACAACTAAAGAAGAATTTTGTTGTCAAGAGAGGTGATTACGTGAAGTGTGTTCTGTTCTACACCTCACTGTCATTTTCAGCAGATCAATTAGACAGCTTAGAGAGAGACAGGCTGGAATCATGGGGAAGCGGCTGACTTGCTTGTTTTGTCTTGAAGAAAGGCAGGAAAACTGAAAAGGGCCAGGATAGAGCTCGAGCTCTAGGTCAGGCATAACAGCCAGAGGCTAGGGCATGAGAAAAACACCAGACACAGGCAGGAAGGGCCTAAGAGGAGGGTTGCAGGCAAGGTCATTAGAGGGTGGGGCTAAAAAAATTGCCTACTTCAGCTTTAAAGTGTTCCCAAACAATCTGCAGGAATAATCCAGGCAAGGTGACATTTCCAGAGAAGCATCATGCTGCTGTGATACTGTGTGGGACTCAGGGGCCTCCAGAGGAGAACAGAGATCTTTAGGCTCTGAGAGCTAAAACGAACAACTGCTCAGCTATTGTTCTGAACATTTCCAAAGGAAAAAAAGAACAGCAGGACAATTGAGTAGTTATACCGTAGTGCCTCTGCACGAGACCACATTCACCGGTGGTTATATCAGTCATTCGGGCTCGGCCTCCTGACTGTGACAGCAAAGGACCCACAGGGCTCCACCACAGCCTTCCATACCCAAGCTGTGCCTGTGAATGCACAAACCTCAACAGGGGACAGCAGCACTGCTGAAACAACTCCCTGTGGAAATCCAGAACAGTTCAGTTCTGCTTTTTAGAAGTTCGGCTCAGAAAAATATTGGGGTAAAAAGATCAAGCTAAAGCGTCAGTAACATTGAGGTACTATGTATTCTGGTAATTTTCAAAGCAGACAAAAGTGAAAGGAAATGAGTAACACTGACATAAATGTAAATTGAAGCAATCAAATTAAAAGAATTGGAGATATGCTACCAATTGCCACCAGAGGCTATCACTGAGGTAGGGTGTGACACACCCCTATTATGGGATACTCTGTTGTCAGTAATGGCATTGATGACATAACAATACCAGTAGCAGTAGCAGCTACTTTACATGTATTAAGCCATCTTATCTCTACAACAATCCTACTGACTATCTTTGCTATTCCCATTTTACAGAGAAGGAAAGAGTTTGGGGCAGACGCTGAAGTCAAGTAGCATCACATAACGTGCCTAAGATCAAGCAGCTAGTGAAGAGCCCATCAGGAATCCAAACACCTTGTACTTACACAGTCTCTGCTCTTGGCTAATCTAGTGTCAGCCAGGAGTATTTAAAGATGTGGGAAATTCTTTCATGTATGGTTAATTGAGAGAAACTACAAGAAAGAAAAAGAGAAAGGAAGAGAAAGAGGAAGGGAAGAAAAACAAAAAAATTCTGATGGACTATAATACTATGAACATTTTGGTGTAACTCGGAGGTATTTCAGCATGCATAATCTACACTTTATGGATTTCATCAGTTTATTAGACTAGCATTTACATAGCATTGATCAACAAAACAAAACCAAGTATGCATTAAGATTTTCTAGGATAACAGTAAACACCTTTTACTGCATGCCAACAACTGCTACATGCACTTCGTACATAATGAACTTGATCCTCCTAACAAAATGCCCCCCAAGGCTGAGCAAGCTTACATGACTTTCCAAAGCCAATTTCCAGTCCTGATAATATCCCCCAAGTTACCTGGACTCTTCGTAGATGAGCCACACGCTCTTCTATAGAAGTCTGCAAGGCCAAAGGGACTTTCAGAATCTCCTGGTAATTGTCCATCAAAAACGTCACCAACCGAGCAGCTAGTAACTCATCCAAGTCTACCTCATCCTTGGAGCACAAGATGCAGTGGGAAAAGGTCTGGACCATCTACACGGGGGCAATGAGGTAAACACAGGTAAGCTGCTGGGTTTCTGTTGCTTTGTTTTTTTCCTCCTTTCTCTGAACTGAACGCAACCTAGTTTACAAAGTGAAAGCCCAGTCAGTGATGTCCTGAGTCTCAGGGTGCAGATCCTCCGTGGTACCCGGCCATCTGATGGGCTCATGGTCTTCAAACCAGTAAGAACCACCTGTGTGCCCCTTGTTAAGACACTTCATAGAAAAATGTTTCCCTGAGGAATTTTTTTCACACTCCTACTATTTATGCTAGGGGGAATTTAAACACAGCCATGCAAATTCTGAAAATTACTATCACCACGACTTGGCTAGCACTGCACTCCCCCGCCACCTCCAGCAGCACTGGGGATGAACTCAGGGGCTTCATGTTCATCTGTATTTCCAGCTCACACATTATTTTTTTGATTTAAAGGTAGGGTTTTGCTAAGTTGCGTAGGCTAGGCTCAAGGAACTCATGATTCTCCTGCCTCAGCTTCATGGGGTACTGCATGATAGGTCAGGAACACCACACCATCTCCATGTTAGCACTTTTAAATTTAATGTGCTTTATAGGTATTTGATTATATTATATCCCAATTTCATTTTTGATTTTTTAAAAAAATGGTAATAGGCTATGTACCTAAATTACTACATCGTTTCCTACTTAACCATTTTGTGCACAGTTTTGGATATAGAATTCCAAGCACCTTTAAACAAGGGATAGTGGCCAACAGTACTGCTGCTGGCTTGTAATTCCAGCACTTGGAAGGCTGAGGCAACTCTCAAAGTTGCTAAAAGTAAACTTTTTAAACACTTCACCACAAAAATAGCAAAGGACATGTTGGCTAGCTCGATTTAATCTTTAGAAAATGAATGCTAAAATATCACTGTGTCCCCTAATACACACAACTGTTGGTCAATTAGAACAATAACCAAAAAATGTCAGTATCAAAATACGATAGGCTGACATTGCTAAGCACAATTCAAACATTATTGCTAAGCACAATTCAAACATTATCACGTGTTTTTAAACAAAACTACAAAATACTATCCTTCATTGAGCCTTAGACCACACCAAGAGCTGTGTTCTCTCTCTCCTCCCTAGCCATCTAGTTCAACTGTGCATCTTACCTCTTCCCTTATTAACCCACTGTATCTGCTGCATCTCTCTTGCTGGCTGTTAATAATAAAAGCTTTATGATGATTTCTGTGTGCAGTGGGAAAGACTTTGTGTTTTTTAATAGACGATTTTCTCCAGCTGTTGACCCTTTATTCTCTTGGCATTGATAGCAGGAATGAGCTTGTGTGGTGGTGATGCAGGACACAGCAGAGAGCGCCACACCCACAGATGTTCTGACCCACTCTTTAGT
>PVKN010007566.1:0-26452 GCA_004027915.1 Capromys pilorides | reverse complement strand
TGAAATAAATAATTTGGTCATATTCTGACAAACCAGTGAAGATGGTAATGTCAAACTGTTAATAACAGACCAAAATTTAAAACAATCTCTCTTCAGTGGGACCCCATCTACTCCTCAAAAGAAGGGTTTTATGTTTTAATCACTTTACTATACATTATAATCAAATAGTTTGTTAAGATACCAATATTCTTGATAACCTCTGTAGTTTCCCAAGTACCTATAAATTATGCTAGGAACATAAGAAGTAATTTTTAAATAAAGTATCCCTCCCCCACCATAGTAGTGGAGATTAAAACCTGGGCCTTTTCACTAAGCTACATCCTCAACCTCACTCTCCTCCACCTCTGCTGTTTTCTGCATTTTTTGTTTTGAAGTAAGATTTTGCTAAATTGCCCAGGATGCTAGAGTTATACACATGTACCACCACACTCATTTCCAAAATGTATCTTCTTTATAAGCGTTTTCTAGGATGGACTATTTAATTATGCATACAACTGACTGCTACAGAAGCAAGAATCAGGGATGGAAGAGAACATGTCTTACTGAGCCTTCTCAAGCCAGAGCCAGAGAGCACTACTTGTGAGGACAGAAGGAGAGGAGACTGCGCCAAACCCAAGCAGTACAACCTCAGAGAACACTTGAGTAGGTCCTTTCTAGGACCTACAAACAAAAGATAAACTTTTACCTTCATCTGTATCTTTGAGAAACCTATCCAAAGAACCTGAGCAAAACTTAAAGTGGATCTAATGTATTTTGATCAACTGACAACTTCAGAAATTAATTTATTTCCATTTATATTTCAATAACATACATTAAGATTTTGAGATATAGCTAAATCCATGCTGGTAAATATAATTTCATTCAAAAAGTATTAAATGAGTCCTTGGTAAACACTACTACTATAGAACCAATAAGGGGATATTACCTCCTGACTATCTCATTACATGTACAAAAAGCTGACAACACACAGAAATTTCTAGTAGAACATGTGGTAAACAAGACAGAAAAGACCTTAAACTGGAATTGAGACATGAAAAACACATAGGATTTGAGATTGCTAGATAAAAGGAGAAAGAAATTCTCGATGTGGGGATAAAAATGAATTGTAAAGTTGACAGACATACTATATGATTCTAGAATGAGACAGGTCCCGTTCAAACCTGGTCAACACTGTGTACACCTAAGTTGCCTGGGAAGAGCACCTCGCAATCTCTGAGCCTTGGTTCCCTCACTTGTATGAAAGAACATTAATGTTCAATGTATGTAAAGTGGCCAATAAGTGACTGGCTGTTAGTATTTACAAGGATTTTTTTTTTTTTGCGGGGGAGGCAGGATCAGGGTTCGAACTCACGACCTTGTACTTGCCAGGCTGGCACTTGTGCCACGGAGCTATCTCCCCAGTCCCAGGAAAAAAAATTTAAAGCACTACTAAGCAAAGCATTTCTTGCAGAGAGGTCAGCACCACCATATTTGAATTTAGACAGAAAAGAGAGATAAAGGGTGCGACCTTAAAACAGAAGGCAGAGGCGTGAGTTTTATCCCCTACAAAGCACAGAAGAGCAAAAGGAAGATCAGAGCACAACAGAATAAAGGGAGAGAGCTAAGCACCCATCTTCCCACACCAATGGTGGAAGAAAAATAAAGTCAGGGTCCCACTTGGAGATCAGGAAAATATTTTTGATTACTCCCAAATTTCTTCTTTCTTTTTTCGTGTGTGTGTCTGTGTGTGTGTCTGTGTGTGTGTGTGTGTGTGTCTGTGTGGTGTGTGGTTCCAGGGGACTGAAATCAGGACCCTGTGCTTGCCAGGCCGCTTATTCTACTGAGCTATCTCCCCAGCCCCTCAAATTTCAATATGTACATGCATATAAATTTCTTGAGAACAGCATCTGCTATAGTGTGGCTATGGCCTGTAAATCTGGTCCCCAATGGAAAGGTGGTAAATGGTGGCGGTGACACTTTGAAGAGGTGAGGCCCAGAGGGATATGTTGGGCCCTCAGGTGAGTTAGTTTTCCTTAGAAAAGGGGTTGTTACACAAGAGAATGCCTGGTCCCTGCCCCTGTGCTGCTTCCACTCTTGCTGTATGACCTGCTCCACACTCACTTGCTCACCACTCTTTAGTGTATTCCCCTCAGTGTGATGCCGCCCACCAAGCTGTGCTGCTGCTGTGGCTGCTTTTGGGGGTACCTGCCAAAGCTGGCATCAAACTAGAACCTCTAACCACCTGAATCGTAAGCTAAATAAAACGTTTTCTTGGTATCTTACCCAGCCTCAGATGTTTTGTTATAGCAACACCAAACAGATATCTCAGAGGGCTACTGTCTCTCAGCATGGTTCCTTCCCACCCTCAAAGGCATCCCTGGTTCATCACTTATTTAACAGAATGCCACTCATCTTGTGTAGAGCATAGGAACTTTACACACAGTGCCACTCTCAGGACTTCTTCATTCTGAAAATCAGCTTTCTTTCTTGCTTTTTTTTAATGAGCAGGACATATTTATTGAGAAAAAGAAGGCTCCTGTCCAAGAGAGGGAGGGAAGGAGGGTCCTGAGTGGGCGTCCCCTGGAGAAAATTAGTTTTCTGCCCAAGCACCTGTTTGCCTAGTCGTCTTATTTGCATGCTACTTGATTCTTTTGAAATTCATGGCCTAAACTATGACTTCTTCATTGCCAGAGAAGTGCAGGATACTAGGGTAGGAACCATATGTTCTGAAAACAAACTTTTAGCTCTCCCTTTGGTGAAGTCTATTATGCTTTCATACATTTTATCCAAAGTTCTCACTATCTGGCATACAAATTTGGTTCTGTATTTTGATGGTTTATTTTTGTTTCTTGAGGTTATTGTCTAGGCTTAGCCATAACATCTTTCAAGTTGTTTTGTATAGCTAAAAGGAAATTAAAGGAAATAATGTCCTACAATGTAACCATGGCTTATTCAACAGAAACATGGATGAAGTCACAATAAATTGCTCCCAACTTAGTCAATGCTCTGGGAGGTATAAATGAAAGGACCTAGGACCAATACTAGTCTGTTGCTGAGCTGTAGGGATGTGAGGCTTAACTGTCACCTGATTCCACTTCTCTCTTGGGGGGGGGGGGGGAGGAAGAGGGAGAAGAAGAAGAGAGAGAGAGAGTGCGCAGTCTAAATCTGGAAAACTATTTTTCAAGTGTTGGTGCATGCCCCCTACAAATCTGGTTACAAAAGTAGGTGACTGTAGCATAACTTTCCTCACCAAATGCCATCTACTCTTCTTATTATTCTTCTACCTCAGATACCCTGGCCTCTAACTGCTTGCTTTTACAGAACAAGTTAGTGCTGTACAATTTTCACTCAGGCCTAAGTTAGCCAGGTGGGGTAGGACAGCGTTTAGAAGGCTGACGCAGCCTCAAAAAGAGGAAAGGAAAAAAGTTACTATCTAACCAAGAAATATCAACAGTTCAAACATTTTTCAAAATGTAGACCACAGAATCTGGCACTTGGATGAAAAGCAGCAGATCCCGATAAGGAAGGACTGTGGGGAGTGGCTTCACTGTGACAGTAATTATCATCAGGCTAAGATGCTGGACTGCTACCTGGTTTAAGACTATACTGCCCAAGTAATCTATCTTTCTAAAATAAAGTTCTGTTACAATTACTTGTGCTCAGATAAAGTAGAGTTGATTCACAAGTGACATGTAAAGTCTGTCACTGACACCTTTATCATCCTCTCCCCACCCTACGACCCACCAACCAACAACTTAGTAAGAGTGCTAATTCCAAGTAAAGATGAATATTAATATTATTAAAGAAAGACAGTAGAACAGAATTCATGCAGAAAGCCTCACTGAAGAATGTACCTTGTCAAACAGCACACCAAGATATGCAACAAGATCCTCCCGTTCTCAATTCGGCATCTCAAATTTGATGGAAAGTGCCAAACACCGCAGCTATCATCTTGGCTACCACTTTATCTAACACAGCTGACAAATGGTCCTAGAATGTTTTCTGGTTAAATTTCTCATTATGAAATACCAGAGGAATGATGATGCAGAGTGACAAGACAAGGATTCCCCGCAACCAGCCTACCAACCAACCTTATCTCCAGGCTAGTCTTAATTGCAAGCGCATCTCTGACCACTGCTCACCTAATAGCAGACCCTAGACACTGTTCCAGTTTCCCCAAAGGACACGGCTTTCTTTTAACTACTGAGATATCTTGCACCCTTAGGTAATTCCTGGACAAAGCCGCATATGATGGCCTGGCAAAGAACTCTTCAACATGTGCTCCATAAATAATAGTTCCTTCTTGGGGTGAAAATAACTCATTAAGGCAACATTATTGAACACTAACTTAAAAGAGCATTCCTAACGGTCGTGCTTATTTCATTTTGTTCTGTTTGTTTGTCTAAGAGTCTTTTATATACTACCTTTGCTTGACACAAAACGAAGACAGTAGAACTCTCTCCTGACCCACAAATATTTTACTTGCTGGTGGCTAGGATAACCTGAACATACACATGTAAGTGTGCACAAGTACACACACTCACGATGCCTATCACATTTCTTTGAAACCAATGTTTAATGGCACACACTTTGGGAAATACGGTCTCAATGGTAGTCAAGAGGTAGAAGACTTAAAACAAAACTTTATCCTCCTATGTACTACAACTTTGGACACATTTTGTATCTTGTATACTTTTGCTTGATTTTCTATAAAGTGGAAAAAATAAGGGCTGCTCTAACTGCCTAATAATAATAGATATAGCTGTCCTAACAGATACAACTGCTTCACAAAGCATAAAATAGAATATATTTGTGAGATGTTATGAGTATGTCCAGGATAGGATAGAGGTGAAACTGGAAGGACTCTAATCAAAGGCCCAGAACTGTCCAATCTTTCTACCAAAGAATACATCATTCTAAATGCCTCAATAATTCTGGGTGCTCTGTGGAGCTTAAAGTCAAAAATCATGAAATCATTTATCTTTCTCCTTGAAGAACAAAGGAAACAAGTACAAGCCAAACCATGTCAGACTCTTTGGTAAGAAGCACGATCCCCTGTCAACCTCTCCCAAAGGGCAGAGCTAACAGTCTTTTCAATAACATAAAATGCAGTATTAAGAGGAGAATGAAGCAAATCTCTTCCATCTCCTTAAAATGTTCCTAAAACGGAAAAGTCAGACATGAAAGAAAGAAGAAAAGGAGAGAAGAATGTTTTAGATCGACTTGCTGACAAGACATGGGAATGAGAGAAAAGAACAGAGACTTCTCCCAGGCCCAAATCCCTACCCTACCTTCCACCATGACACCACTCCTCACAGTTGAGAACCATGCTATAAAGTGGGGGACAGCTTCAAGGGCTATGGATAATGAGCCTAGAAGGGGAGGAGCCTATAGCCACTCACAGCCCAGGCTTTCCTGCAATAGTGCACAAAGAATCGGAAGGACAGCAAAACCCAAATGGATAAACTTTAGAATTAGAAAACTTCTATAAAATACATGACTGTGAATGTCAACAATGACATCCCTGAATCCTTTGCTCTCCACCGTATGTAACTAAAATAAGCGATGTTCTTCATTACCAATCAGATGAATTTTGTGTGGTCAATTACTGACGAAAATAATGACTTTTGCCTCTACGTGGTGAATGTAAATGGAGTTTCCACTCTCTAGTTTATCTTTACTTACTGTCCTTTTTACTACTGCTATAGAAGAAAATGCATACAAACCTTTCACAGGCAGAATAAAACTACTCTGGGGCAACAAAAAATAAATCCTGCACTTTTTTACTCTTTAAATACCAAGCCCACACCAAGTGGAATATATCCAAATGGACTAAAAAGACTGATTATGTATGGATGGACGTGCATACATGCTTTATATATGTTGCATAACCAAGTAAGAAGGTGCAGCTTGCAAACTATAGCCTAAGATTTTATTTTTCCATGAAATAAGAGGTCTTTCCTCAAGCAGGAAGGGGTAAAAAGCAAAAAACAGTGTTTATACACAAAACCAGTATACTGCTGAGGAACATGAGCCTGTCAGATAATCTCGGGAGAGTAGACCTGGTTGTGGCACTGACAAACATGTGGTCCTGGCTAGTCACTTTACCTCCCCAGGCCTCAATCGCCATCAGTAAAATAAGGATAAAAGCTACCAACTCAATGGATTTTTTTTTAAGGGATTAGTCCTACAAAGCACTTACATATATTAGGGACTATTAACTCAAAACCTCAAAGCAGGACTTAGGTGCCGAATGGGAGAGAGATTCACTTCATCTGACCTTATGTCACCTGCCTACACATAGGACAGGATAACCCCTGGCTGTTATGCTCTTCAGGCAAAACACATGTCAGGCAAGGCCCTTGTTCTTGGTATTTACACAACCTTTACTAGCAGTAGATTGTGTCCTTTGACAGCAAAAGTCACGCAGGCACAACTAAGTGAAGAAGTCCTTGACTTCTCAAAGCCAGAAACTCAGATGCCTCAGAACAAGGCGAGGCCCCCAAGAAAACTTTGCAGAGCACCTCCTGGTGCTCCCTGTGCACACTTCTATTGAGCACTTAGGAAAGTGGACAACCGCCTTCTTGGCTTAAGGCCAGGCACCAACACTGCTTACTTCACAAGAATAGAGGCTTGGGATAAATAAGAAAAAAACGCCAAATTTTTTTAAAGTCTGGGCACTTGCTTGAAGAATACAGAAAGGGCTCTCAACTTTTTTAGGGGGGGGGGGGGCGCATAACAGGTGTCCATAAATCTTGGCCAGGGTTTTGCGACCCTTTTCTTTTTCCTGCCTAAACCCTGAAAAGACTGTTTAGAAACAAAAAGTAAACACAAATAAAGTCCTAACAGTCCTTACACATTGCTGAAACACATGCCTTTACCTCTGCAAGTCCCCGGAACTTGCAGAGGGCCGGCTGCCTTCGTACAATAGTACAAATTTGTGTTTAAATTGGGAAAACAGCTGCTCCTTGATCAGTCACCCTTTCTTCATCAACAGAACTTTAATTAGCCCCCATCTGCTTCCTGTTTTATGCCACATATCTCAACTTTCACCTGTTTAGACTACAACGCATTGACTATTCTCATGGTGAATGGAATTAACTTTTCTTAAGCAATTAATTCTCATTAAGTAAATATTAGTCTATCTAAAGTAATGCAAAATTTAAATCAACTACTCTCTCATAAATGATAATGCTAATATTAAAAATTCAACAGAAAATCTTTCCCATCAACTTTTTCTTGTATTTTTTCCATTAAGATTTTTAAGGTATCTGGTTTCAACTTTCTGGTTTTACTGTAAAGAATGGGCTATATTAGGTCACATAACAATCATGAATAGGGGCCGGTGAGATGGTTCAGTGGTCTAAAGCGCCTGCTTGGGAGGGCTCAGGCAACTGCGGGGACTGCAGTTCGATCCCCGGCACCACATGCTGCGCCAGCGCCACCACCAGGGCAGGCTGAGCCAGCCACAAAAATGAATAAATAAAGAAACAAACAAACACAACAAGCAAACAAATAAATAAATAAATAAAATTAATAAAAAAAAAATCATGAATAAAGTAAAAAAAAAAAAAGATGATTTTTCACAGGAAACTAAGCTGCCAAATGATATTGACAGTAAATGATAACACTTAGGTAAAGTTAACAAAACAATAATAACAAGAACAACAACCTTACACAAGGTTAGCAAACCAGCCAGGGGCTGAGAAAAGGTACCTGCCAGGGCATCCATCCTGGAATTAGCAGCTGCCTCTGAGGAGGGAAGAAGGCCACTCATAGAAAGATGGGTGGAAAATGTCAAAACTGGAAAGTAGGATACAAACTATATTAGCCTGTGGGCCTTTCTGGATGTTTAAAATATTCCATAAAGTTGTAAGAAGGTCAAACATGAGATGGTTCCCTATATTTTCTGATGCCAAAGCACAAGCACATGCCTGATAGCTAGGGCAGCACTGAATATGGCTTGAAAAAATGCTCCCCTAATGACTTTAATGCAATCTCCAAAACTTGTCCTGTGGAAAGGCTGAATAACAATGTGTACACATCTGGGGTAGGGGCTCTACTTAAGCATCTTGAAATTGCCTGTGTTCATCTACACAGTAGCTGAGATAGTCATTTAAATAATTATATTATTATTTGATTCATTCATATACTACTTGAATAAATAAAAAATAAGAAGAAAGTTTATTTCTGCAGGGCTAGGGACTAAACCCACAGCATGCTAGACAAGTACTATACCAACTTAGCTACATCTCCAATGAGAAGAAAATGTCTTATTCTGCTATGAACTAGCCCAGTAATCAAACACAATGAACTCTGCTGGAGTGATGAGTGGTTAGCACTCCTCACTGATGGTTGGAACTTTCTAGAACACTTTAGATATAATCACTCAACAGGGATGTAAAACACAAGAACCTATCTTTAGATAGTGATAATACTAATAATCTCAGGATTGTGAACAACTGACACAGTTTTATGTTCACTATCTTTTCAGTTCTAATGGTATACAGGAAGGTATATTATTAGAGGTAGGGCAGGGGCGTACTTCACGGGGAGAGCACTTGCCTTACACGTATGGAACTGTGGCTTCAGTCTCCAACAACATGAAAACAAAAACAAAAAACAAAAGGAAAATCAGAAAGAAATCAAATGTGTTAGTCCATACAGACTGATTCAAACAGCCAACTCATATGGAAGTCAAACACAGTCAATGGTACTCTATGTTATGAATATGAAACAAAGGCAATTTATTAGATGTTTAAGAAATAGAGTGTAAAAAACAAAAACAATTTTAAAGCTATTTTATAGGAAAAAAAGTCAGTTCCTCCTGGGACCAATTTTTAACACCTTATTGTTTTTCAGAAATAAAAACAGAAGTGGCATTGGTAAATGAGGAATGTCGACCTCACCTTTCAATTTCCTGGAATTTTTCTCCCCTGCTTTCCCCTTTAATAGATAGTATTTCCTTTGGGCTCACATAGAGCCAACTTACAATAGTTTAAAAAAGATTACTACTCCATATGCTTATAGGCAAGTCAGGCCCTAGGGACAGAAACTATTCCAGAGCACAGCTCTACCCTAGCTCAGTCAAACCTGCTTCAACTGTTCTAGTTTTGTAGAGCAGGAAGGGTAATATTTTGTCTGCTAAACACTCATCTCACCTAAGATTTCTTTACATCTGACAATATTGACATGGTACTATTATTTGCTCTGAGGAAATGTGAAGTAGAATATACTTTGATGGAATCAAAGCTTCTTCAGGCAGTTAAGTGTAGGCAGTCAAGCCTGACTCAGGTTAATCTGAAAAGAAAGGAATATGAAACTTCATCCAGAAAAGTTATACAACACAAACAGCTGCCTGCTTTCAATGGCTGAATACAAAATCTTAAGTGCCAGGCTCCATCCTGGCCAGCCTATCACATCTGGACTTCAGAAACAATGGTCTTCAGAATCTGTTTTCATTAGTATATACTAGAACCATGTCTTGGAAAAATCCAGAGAGTGGCGATGGCACTACAAATTTGAGTCTGAACTCTTGCCTCATTTCTACCCAGTGGACCCATTTTCCATTTATGGATGCACCTACTTTTTCCCTAATTTCAGGGCTACTGCCAGGACCTAGAGGTTTTGAAACATTGTGGAGGTGCCATGCTAGAACTATGTCGCATACCATAAAAGTCCAACAGTGATACAAATTTTGAGAGCTGTAACCTGAGCAAGTGCAAGCATACCTCATATAAATGGGTAAGCACATTACTATTTGGTAAAAATTTGGTTTTGTGTGTATACATGCACTGAGTCATATTGTAAAATGGATTTCTCACTATGTATCAGTCTGGGAAGAAAATAAAAAAGCCACAGAAACAGTAAAAAATGTGCCATTGCCTAAAGTGCTTAATAATAACCCACCCCCCCAAAAAAAAAAACACGGTGGCACAAACCCATCCCCAGACTCTCTGAAGAGACATGGTACCTCCAAGTAAGCACTCAGGGGCACCTTCTGCCAAGCTGCTAGGCAGCCTCCATAAAAGATGGCTCTCTGGCACTGGGACAGGGAAGGATACTGGATGGGAAATGGTTGTGTAGCATCATGTTTGGCAACTTTTGTAACTAAGAGCTATGCTTCCCATATGGTGTGCCCCTCCCCCCACACATGAGTTGAAACCCTAAAGTCTTACATTAATGATGGAAACTTAATTTATGGTATTCAGAGGTGGGCCTTTGGGAAATGACTTCTAGTAGCTTTATAAGAACAAGAGAGACCATATAGAGATATACATGTGTTCACCACAAGGTGATGCAGCCTTTCAATATGCTATGTAGAGTTCCAACCTCCAAACAATTCTATTTTCTTTATAATGCAGCCTACCTCAGGTGTTTTGTTAATGCAGTGAAAAGTTAACTCATACATCAAGTAACTTCTGAGCAATCTAGTCAACTTTTTTTTCATATCAACAAAGTCCATGATACATATTAATCCTTTAAAACATATTATGTAAGCCTTTCTGGACACAAAGACTCTTTTTCAGTGGATGAAAGATGACTGATGTGTAGAGTGAGCAAAAGGGAACTAGGGCTCAGACAAACATGGAAAAATAAATTTAGATTATGTTTACTGCCACGGAAAGGAGACATAGTGAACAATCCTCCACTAGCAGCACTGCTAAAGTGTTTTTAAATTGAAGATTATGCCACCATTTAAGATATTTTTCTTATGTTGCCCAGCACATTAAGAAAACTACATCTAAGACTGAAATAGCAGATTGCCTGAAGAGCAAATGACAATATTTGTACCAGAAATGTTAGCAACCAGCAGCACAGATGGGTTTCTGCCCAGAAATCTTCAAACTGGGACTCCAAGAATAACTCCACCTACTGCATTAATGTTCAATTGCTGAATCGAAAGTCAGAGGGCTCATTATTCCACACTTTTCCCCACACCTTCCTCTTGAGGGCACATGTACCTGCCTAACCTCCTTTGCTTGGCAAGTGCTCAGAACAGAGACAAAAAAGAGAACAGAGGAGACCATAGAGAGAAACAGACATTGACAGGTTCTGAGGGACCAACTGTCTACAGGAGAAAAGAACATGGTGATGATGACCAAAAGCCCAGGTTAACAAAAACGTTATCTTCGCACCCTTCTCTTCTTCAAAATAAAAATGTAAGGGGGAAACACTATACAAATTAAATTTAAATTTAAAAAATAAATTTAATTTATCTTCTAAGCCTGGGTGCCTTTGGTTATTTCTGCTATAAGAAAGGCTCTGGAATGGAGACAGAGGCTGGTGATGGTGACAATGACACCAGCATTGTCCACAGCTTCAAGTGCCCAGAGAGAAGAGCGCTTTCAGTGTAGGAGCAGGCAGCCGTCTTACGGTGCTTCAGCGTCTGTGCTCACTGCCTGCCAACTAGGATGTGCTGCCCTCCTTGCGTTAACTGTGCAGTTCTCCCAAATGGTGTGCAAAGGGAAAGGAAATAGAAGTCTCCACTAATTATGAAACTGCTCAAAATAAGTGCTGTCTCTCACATTACAGTATCCTTTCCCTATCTTTCAAAATGGTATGTGCTCAGTGACAGAAATGGGTCTCTGCTTCTCTGTGATCTTAGGTTGACTCCCTAGGATAACCACAAAGTCTTCATATGAAAGAGAACCAATATACTAGCTTTTTCAGCTTGAAGGATGTTTTTCAAATTACAGAGTATGAAAGTACAGAGCACTGAATTATGCTCCATATTCTCACATCTGTGGTATAATGGATAGGAATATCAAGGATTGAACTCAATGAACATAAGGTTAGGACCAACAAAACCCTCCATTTAAATAAATGTTCGTTTAACATACAGAATTTGTATGGTAGAGTGTTATAGTCTCTCACCTTTCCTCTCCAAATGATCAGGATACTTCCAGAGAGACACATAATTCCCAGAACCATACACTTACAAAGACTGAGTGTTTCTGCCTGGACCTTTGTACTACCATTAACAAACCTTGCCCTTGATTCAGCTCAATCTGAATACATCATAAGATGTCTCAAGTTAAACAAAACTCCATGTCTACCTTTTTCTTTTCCATGGGGCAGAAAAAAAAAAGAAGAAGAAAAAGGAGGAGGAGAAGGAAGAAGAGGAAGAGGAGGAGGAGGAGGAAGAGGAGGAGGAGGAGGAGGAGGAAGAGGAGGAGGAGGAGGAGGAAGAGGAGGAGGAGGAGGTTAAATCCTTCTATAATCACCACTAGCAGAAAGGAATGTTCACAAAATTCAGGAAAATTATTTTTAAGCTCTGTAATATATCTTCATCTCTGTATACACAGCATATAAAGATTTGGGAAGAATATACTCCCAAACAAGTCACCCTAAGACAGTGGTGCTGAATTTACAGCATGTGTGCTCAAGTGGGCTGTTTGCACCACGGAGAGCTCTGGAAGGCTTGCCATCACTGCCCTAAGATGACCCCACCTGAAGGGACAGGGAAGCTGTACAGCTCCCCCTTTATCTGATCTTAACATATACTAATACAGGGCCCCAGCTTAATTCCTGCAACCCTCAATCAAATCTTCTCTAGAGAATTCAGAATGAATAAAAGGGACCCTTTTTTGACTAGGTGAAACAAAGGGCATATCCCTTACAAAATCAATACAAATGGTATCAACAACACAAATGCTTTCAAAGTACCACTGCAGCCCACTGTCCACATGACAGTCATGACAGACCATTAAGAAATAACTGCTGAGGCACTATTCACAACAGCCAAGAGATGTAAACAGCCTGGCATGACGGCACATGCCTGAAGCCCCAGAACTAGAGAGGCTGAGGCAAGAAGATAGTTGGAAATGCAAGCCTAGCCTGAGTTGCACAGTGATTCAAGGCCAGTCTAAACTACATGCCCTGCAAGGCGGAGAGGGGAGGAACAATATGTGCCAACTTACAAATGGACAAGGAAACAGTGGTGTATGATTACATAGTAGAATATTCTCTGACCATAAGAGGGATGAATTCCTGTCATTTCTGACATGAACAGAATTGAAAGACACGCTGTTATGGAATAAGTCAGACAGAAACACAAATACTACATGATCTCACTCATATGTAGACTCTAAATGTGTTTATCTCAGTAGCTTTGAGACTACTGCTCAACAGGAGTAGGCCTGGTCAAGGGATACTAAATCACAGTTTAAAAGAAATAAATTCTAGTGTTCTGTTGCATGGTAGACTGACAACAGATAATATACTGTGTATTTCAAAAAAGCTACAAAGATTGAATGCTTTCACCACACAAAATCAGTAAAGATCTGAGAAGACAGATATGCTTACCCTGATTTGAACGATAAATAATGTATAATAGTACAGTAATATCACAACATCCCAAATATATGTACAACTTTACGTGTCAATTAAAAATAAAAAGAGCTGCAAATCTCATGTTTCTATCTATTCTCATGAACAGTTTAAATAACTCAGTCCAATTCTTGCCAATTTGAAAAAAAGACTGACACAAAATTTACATTTTCTAGGGCCGGCCAAATAGCTCGGCAGATCAAAGCACCTGCAAGCAAGCACAGGGGCTGGGGTTTCGATCCCTTGGCCTGTTGTGCCGGCCCTGTCCCCGGAGCATGCTGAACTGGCAATTGAGACTGGGTGGTGGCACAAGCCTGTAATCTCTACTCTTAGGAGGCTGTAAACAGGAGAATCACTATGAGTCCAATACAGTGAGACCCTAAACACCGTGTAGACCCTTCCCTAAAAATAAAAAAAATAAATAAAAAGTAAAAAAATTTACATTTTTCTCCCCAAGTGAGGTCTCTCTTACCCATGACAGCATAGGGAAAAAAAAAAAAAATCTCACAGAAGTATAATCTGTATTACTTTTGGAAATAATTTTGATTTCAATTTAGTTACTTAAAATTTAAAACTTGCTAATAAACACAACATTTAAGTGTCTCTAAAACCAGAAAATTGTGGCAAAATAATATCTATTTCAGAGTAAAACTCAAAAGACTTGTATTATAAAATATGTGGTCTTTGTTACTCTCAGCCTTCAATTTGTAAAAAGGAAGCGTATTCTAGTTTAGTTAGGTAAGTCTAATACCAAATGCTGTCTGATAAATACATCAGAATAAATGAACAGAATCCTTTGGAACAAATCCCAAACTCACCACAGTACCTACTTCTGGGGCTTACTAAAGAGGAAGTGTGTTTCTGCATGTCTATGGCAGGGCAGTTTTCAGGACTCCCCCTACTCTGTGCAGGACAGCTGTTCTAGAGTGGCCTGAGTCAGGCAGGAAGCACTGTGAGATTCCTGGGGCTGGTCACTCAGGCAGGACTGGGCAGGAGCAGAAGCACCGGATGTCTAAAGGATGCTTGGAAACAACACCGTGCAGAAACATACTAGTCCAGGCACCTGAAGAGCTAACCACAGCCTTATTCTTTTGTCCATAAAGTACAATTAAGAATGAGTTTTGATCAAAGTCTGTAAGTTTGCAGTGTGGAAGCCTCTCATTCGTTCTCTACTACCTATGGTTCCTACCAACTTCTGCCAATAATGGCAGGAGTATTTTACAACCCTCAAAGCAAGGCCTAACATCAAAATGCTACCATTTCTCTCCAAGAGTAACTATTTCAGTGCAGAGACCAAGAACACCACTCCAATAAACAAAAGACTCACTTTCACAAAACAAGAAATTGGTTTAAACCACTGGTAATGACATCTAATCACCTCCAAGCCAAATGGTGTAAACAAAAGGAATGTATTCCTTGGTCCAAACGTCACCAACAGAGATATCCTGACTCTCTGCTTCCTTTTTTCATGAAAACTCCAGTTACTGTCCCCAAAAGAGCTTTCTTTCCGAAATGACCCTCTTCCAAAGCTAGGCAAGTTGCAGAGAGGCTATCATCCATCAAGGCATACCAACACACAGAGACTGACTTTCCTTTGTATTTGACGTGGTACAGCTGGAAGGATACACTGGCTGAGACTGCTGGGTCAGCAGCCAAGAACTGCTTGACCTGTGTCCCTCATCAGCTTGGTGGCCTCTCAGTCTCTCTGCTACTCAGTATCTATTTTAACTGATGGTTTCCAAAGACAGCTCAACTTCTTCAAATGCCTCTGACCTACTAAGAAATAGCAACTCTTTGTAATAATCCAGCCATATCTGACAAAGCAGAAGGTCTAAGAATACTCTCCAGCAAGCAGCACTCTGAGAGCCCAGCCTGGATTGTTTAACAACTTGACAAGACCTCCATCTCAAAATAAAAAAAGGGCTTCTATGCAGTTCAGCGTGAAAGCCTGGAGTTACATGCCCATAAGGCAATGAAAATGGAATAAACTGCAGGACAGGTAACAGCTGTTCCATCTAACCACAAGCCCAAACTAACTCATCACCAGAATCACTGAAATGCCAGGTGAACCCAAAACAGAATCAACCAACACTTTCCACAGATTCCATGTACCTTTCCTTCTCTGCACCACAGGTTGTTTCCACACCCTCAAAGGCCAGAGTTTGTTCTATGGGCTTCAATTTGCTCTCACAGAAGTTCTCTTGGGTTGAGGAGACATACAGAAACAACACTCTTATTATGTCTGATGCTTGTGAAGCTTCATGGATTAAAAAAAAAAAAAATTTAATGCTGGAGGAGGAGGCTACTTAATTTAATAAAACATTTTGCCTGACACAGTGTCAGACTTTTAAAAATGCTAAACTGACCAGATTTATTTTTTAAACAAAATTAAATCTCAAAAAAGTTATCAAAATCCTCTATTTAATGTCTATTTCCTTCTTCCTTTTATCCCCTTTCTGGTTTTAAGGTATTGGGTATTGAAAAAAACACAATGCTCAAGTTCTGGAAGACTTCTGGGAGGAAGGAGCTTGAGCTAGCAATCTCAGGTAGAGGGATGACCTGCAAATCAACTGAGAAAAAGGCTCTTCATGCACAAAAGTACAAAGCAAGATGGGGGAATGCTGAGAAATATGAAGGGACACATTGCCATGCAAGGAAACAGTGATGTGGACAGCTTCCTAGTTAGAGGAGCCCATTCTTCCGAACACATCATACCTCAACTAGGTTCAAGAAGACAATGGCTTGGGGTAAGCCCCATGAAAAGAAGAAATGCTCATCAGCAACGAGCATCTATCAAAAGGGGAGAACTGCAAACCAGATGAGGAAAAAAGCTAAACAGTTTTGAAAGTCCAGAAACCTCCACCAGTAGAAAGGGTGACTCAGAAATCGCTGAAAGGCAGGCAGAGGCCCAGAACAAAAATCCTAGTGCCATCCTCCCCAGCTGGCCGAGCAGGCGGAGAACCCACAAGAGCTCATAAGGAAGGACAGCAGAGCGAAGGGTAAGGGCAACCACACTCCGCAGGGTTATAAGCTACAAAGGCACCTGCTTCATAGCTGTGTTATATTTTCTTGAACAACTAGAGGGAAATACTAAGATATCAGTTGTTCCTCTTCTCCACAGTCTCAAGGTCAATTTTATAAGAGACACAGTTGCTGAAAGATCTCATGGGGCAGATAGTTTCTAAGATGCCTGCCTGTAGAGTCATCTCTTGCCCTCCAGGTACCCACCCAGGCTCAGCCAGGACTCTAGACCTACAGAAACTAAGAAATAGTGCCTATGTTCTGCCTAAGCCACTATGTTGTGGAATGTTGTTAGTCAGTAAGAGACTCCATCTCACCTGGGGAAGACTTTCAATGTGAAACCTAAAGCTGAAACTAGTATATTCCTCAAAACAAAGTCTAATGCTGTATTTAACCACAGTTCCCATCCTCTGGCTCAAAGACTTCCTTATGGTCCCACTATATATGAAAGAATGACACAATGTAGTCAAAGATGTCATGTTTTTTTTTTCTTTTTTTAAAATATTTTTCTTGATAGTTGTTTTTGATGAAGAAATACAAGCACATGATGCAAATTCAGAAACTTCAAAACACTGCACCTTTAAGATTTTTGCTTAATTGCTACCCCAGTGAGGACACCACAGAACTCAGCCTCATTTCACTGATTAACATTTTTCTTAAAGTGTTTATCACCACGACATACTTTACACTATTCAATTATCAACTGGCCCTGCTTCTGGGATTGTGAACGTCACATGGACAGTTCTCCAGACTCCAGGGTGGAGTCTAGCATGTGCTAGACATCTGGTACATACTGGCTGGCTGAATACAAAGAGGATACAATGAGAAAAAAAAAAAAAATCTCTGCATATTCTTAATGTGGATTGTTACTGGGGAAATCCAGACATGATATTCAAGATATTTTGCATCCTCAATGGTCAATTGATCTATTAAAAAGCTCCAAAATGAACATTACTTTATAAATAAATAAATCTGGGGCCGGCGAGATGGTTCAGTGGTCTAAAGCACCTGCTTAGGAGGGCTCAGGCAACTGCGGGGACTGCAGTTCGATCCCCGGCACCACATGCTGCGCCAGCGCCACCACCAGGGCAGGCTGAGCCAGCCACAAAAAAATGAATAAATAAAGAAACAAACAAACACAACAAGCAAACAAATAAATAAATAAATAAAATTTTAAATAAATAAATAAAATATATAAATAAATAAATACTATGCCCTGAGCGCATCTGAAAACACAAAACAGTTGATAATGAAGGTCTTTTCATTGAGTGATTAATGAAATTCTCTTTTTGGTAAGGTGCTCCATTATATATTTTTACCTTAAGTAAATTATTACAGACATTTCTAGGTGTTTTCACCTTCTCAATTACTCTATTATAAAACCAAGTTTTCTGTGAAAGAAACTTAATTTTCAATAAACACAAAGCAGTATGGCAAAGGTTGATATAGTACGTAACTCAGCATCTCACTCCCAATACTCATGCCTTCCTATGAGCTGCAGTCATGTATTTCCAGGTACAGCATATAACTTTAAACCATGACAGAGTATTAGAAATTTACACAACTCATTAAATTAGAGCTACGCAAGGAGATTAAATGAAAAAAAAAAAAAAATCACTATACTTGAACTGTCCCAAACAATACACTTTATATGCTTACCTACCACCACTACCTGTGGTGTGAGTGCTACACCCAGCCTGGGGCAGATAACCTGAATGCAACATAACAGAGACAGACTTACTCTCTGTAGCCTTTGTTGCCACTGCTCCTCCCTTTTGCTCTTGCTTTTTGCCACTGGCAGCCACAGCTGCTTTCTCTGCCATGTACCACTCTGCCTTGGAGCCAGCTGATTATGAACTGAATCCTCCAGTAACTGTGAGCTAAATAAACTTCTCCTTCCTTCATTTTGCATGTTGGGTATCTGTCGCAGCAATAAGAGAAGAGTGAGACCAAAGGCAACCAGAGCTGTAGCATCAGGAGAGCCCTGCCTTGAGTCTAAGACTCTGAAAAAGTAGAATTTTTATCTTAGAACAATCAGAAACTTTTAGTAAATGCAAAAGAATTCTCATATTTCCAATTCAGTGATCCCACCTCTTTCTAATCCTTTAAATGACTTCTTTCATAGTGATAGTGGGCCCCAACTGTCTTGCTGTGAAACATTAAAGGAATATTTATGGGTCATCTGTAGCCCTCTCATTATTAAGCAGTCAAAGGGCACATGACTCATGATAACAACAACCCAATAGGCCTACAAAAAAAAGGTTATGCTTACAAAATGTAACACTGCTAGAATATCAACTCTCTTTCAAGAAAAGGAAGCATTTTGAATAAGACTATTTTAAAATCTGACTCAAGGGAAGGGATACTGAACCTTGGATTACCCACATAATCCAACAATAAGGATCAAGCACCAGTTTACAACCACCCCAAGATGCTACTGTTTTCTACTTACAGAAAGAAATACACAAAACTCAAGTTCAAATCCAAACCCTGATAACACCTAAGATTAATGTCAACTGTCAGGCATATCAATCTATGAGCTGGTTATATTTATACTACAGGTAAAGAAAAGATAAAATTTGGTTTTTGATGTTATTTTTTTCCAAATTAATTTTATGAAGAATCTTCAGGGCTCCAGTAAAATTACCCCAATATAATAAAACAAAACTTTAGCACTCTGGATCCTTTTCTATGTATATAGATGGGCTTACTGGCTTTTAGGGGAAAGTCAACTACCGGTTTTGAGATAATTTACATTTAGTGAAGATATTTTAAGGTACTCTGTCACTATTATACAACATTTGACTAATGCAGTCCTCTTAGACAAAAGCTCACTTGAGGACAACCACCCACAATCACTTAATGCAAAATGATTTAAGACTTCCTAACTTATCCAAATTTGAAAAAGATTAAGGAAACTCTATCCCTAAAAGTGCATAAAAGAGATAATTTTCTTTTGTTTGAATAAGACCAGTGTACAATTATCAAGTGCAAAATAACATAAATTCACAATTTTATCTTGAATACAGTTCCTTGAATACAGAACCTCCCTCCTCAAAGATTAGTAAGTAATGAATAAATAAGTCCCACATGGATCACGTCTATGTTCTGAGTTGGACGGAGCGGATGGGGGAAGGAGAAGCAGGCAGAAAGCAGCATAGCTGAGGTGGAGGAAGAGAGAAGGGGCTATGCAGAAAAGAACAAGTCACACTGCTAGAAATGGCAAACGACCTTTAACACTAAAGGAGCATACACAGAAGTAACTGGGAGTCTCTGAAGGGCTGGCTAAAGAAGGCGAAATGGTGGGATCCAGCTCCTCCGTTTCCCAGGTGAGGAAACTGAGGCTCAGGAGATACACTGTTTGCACACAGTTAGAAGGGAAGTGAAAAGCCCGAGATGTGGGTTATTTAAATCCAGTTGCTGAGAATGCAGGATGTGCAGATGACAAATGAAGGGGTTCAACCTGCTACCACACCAAGCACCATTCTGGGTTTTGATCTTATACTCTCCCCACAGGAAGAATTCAAGAAGACACAGAAGTGTGTAGGAGGATGATCTGTTTAGATAATCCCAACTGGTTAATAGGCTCCTGGCTTCAACAGTATCCTACAGGAGATAGCATATTCATTTCATTTTGATTTTTATACTTTAATAATCAAATATACAGCCCCCAACACACAAATACACAGAACGGAACATTCTGACCTTCACATTATAAATGCAACACAAACTCATCATAAACAAGGAAAGCTGAGATGGAGTCATTCGGTGTGGAACAAGCCACACTGCTAGAAATGGCAAACAACCTTTAATGCTAAAGAGCTATACTTGAGACTTCTATGCTCTAGGGCCTATCTCTACGAATGTAAGAGTTTATCCTTAAAACAGGGTTTGCAATGAAGAAAAAAGGTTTCATTCAATACACTTAACCAATACCTCAGAGTGGAGTTGAGTACTATATAAATAAATGCTTCTCATACTTTAATGTGCATAGGATTCACGGAGATTTTACCAAAACGCAGATTACAGCTCAGTATGTGCAGTGAGGTCTGAGCCTCCAAATAGCTCTCTAGTGATAAGGAGGTCAGTGATCCATGTTGTGCTTCAAGTAGCATAGCCGTAAGTGTAGGATGTGTAAAAGTCACACTTCAAAGTTCTGTCCCACGGTCGGCGAGATGGTTCTGTGGTCTGAAGCGCCTGCTTAGGAAAGCTCAGGCAACTGCAGGGACTGTGGTTCAATCCCTGGCACCACATGCTGCACCAGCCCCACCACCAGGGCAGGCTGAGCCAGCCATAAAATAAATAAACAAATAAATATTTAAAAAACAAAACAAAACAAAGTTCTGTCCCATCTCACCACTTGAGGCTGGTTATGGAAGCCTATGAGGTTTTTTTCTCTCTTCAGTGGCCTGCCCTGTAGAAATACTGATGGGTGTTTGTTGTGGGGGGGGACGGACAAAGTATAAAAAGCATTCAGTATAAATGTCATGCAACAGGGGCCGGCGAGATGGTTCAGTGGTCTAAAGCGCCTGCTTAGGAAAGCTCAGGCAACTGCAGGGACTGCGGTTCGATTCCCGGCACCACATGCTGCGCCAGCCCCCACCACCAGGGCAGGCTGAGCCAGTCACAAAATAAAGAAACAAACAAACACAACAAGCAAACAAATAAATAAATAAAATTTAAAATAAATAAATAAATAAATAAATAAATGTCATGCAACAAAGGTAAACACTGGTAAGAGTTATAAAACATAACTTTTCCTACTGTACAGCTGTTTCAAAGTATCCATTTGCATAGAAGATAACCTCTTTACATGATAAGGAAATTATACCTCATTTGCTCTCCAGTGAGATGTGCTCTTTGTCAGGAACCCAGTCTTTGCTCTTACTATCTACACAAAATCTAGGGTCTATGAGCAGGAGCAATGCCAGCCAGGTTACCTGCCACTGTCTGTACTCAGATGTGCAGACCAGAAAATGTGGACTTTCTGAAGACTATATCTTGCTGCCTTTGTGGTACTCCATTGTGAAGGAATAACATTTTAAAACTCACGTTAGGAAAACACACAGCTTTTGAGTTCAAAATCTTGGCTCAAACAAATCCCTGCCAATTACTAGTTTTATGATCTTGGTCAAATTACTTAAGCTTTATAACTGTTTCCTTAAGTATAAAATGAAAATAAGTCATATCTACTGTCCAATAACAACCTGTTTCCGCAGTAACCGGCAGCTCAGAGCCTGGCTCAAGGAGTGTTCACTGTGAAGTGTCCCTGGCACTACCAGGTTGCCCTTCAGAACTGAATCAAGCAATCACAATCATGCTGCTCCAACCAGAGAGACAGAGGTGGCAATAGCTCATCATAATCCTCCCCCTTCTCACCAGCTCTTCTTATCCTTTCTCTGTTTGCTGAAAGACAGCATAGAAGCCAAAAGAGCAGGTACAAAGGGCTTCCAGGCCTCCCTCCTTCTATGCCCACACATCAAAAAAATGTGAGCCAATAGTAACCCACTCCCTAAGAATGGTATAAGCAACAGACTGATCTTTTGCTGCCAATTTAACCTGTCAGAAGAGGAAAAAAAAGTGATCACATGGGGGCGAGATATTTACTGAAAGCAAAAATCTGTAACACCGCTGTTTACAAATACGTGTGATAAGTGCCTTGACATCAGTCTTTCCCTATACACTATTTCAATCACCAGAGTAACCCTGTGACATACTCAAGACTGTTATTATTATTATTATTATCATCACAGCCAGAGACTCACATTTTTGAGTACCTGGTCACATAGCCTTTCTCTCTTTCTCTAAACATCTCCCCTAGGTGATGGGAACAGCAGAACACCTTTGTGGTGGGAACTATCTAAACAATCGAGTTACACGTTTTTGATAGCAAGATCTCTGGAACCCATTTATATTAGTCCAAGAAGCGCCCTTTATATGTGATCAGGACCTGAAAATGACAGCCTGCTGTCTGGAGGTCCTCATGTACAGTACTGCACACACAAAGCCTTCTGCATCAGAAGGTAAAGGGTAACGCTGAGCTAAAGCTAAAGCCTACACCCTGCGCTTTCCCTCTGTGAAGGCCCTCCCTTACAAAGAGCCTTCTTTTGAGCTTGTCAAGTCTTTTTGCTGATCAGGACAGAAAGAACAGGGCCTCAGGGCCTCTGAAGGCTGTGCTCACCGGTGTGTAAGCACCTCTACCGGCCCACCCACCCTTCTTCCATTAAAACAGCCTTTCAAAGAGAGTACAGGTGTGCTGCAAAAGCTTCATTAAGTAATTGAGTAATGTGTGCCTCTGGTCAGTCCCAAGACAAAAAGGAACACCCCTGATGAGCCAACAGGCCAAGCCACATTCTCAGTCTGCCTCTGTCAGGTTGGTAGGTGGTGGTGCAAGGGACAATTCCCTCTGTGCACCCCTTTCCCAACTTCAAGATTCAAGACCTCATTTTTGATTTTGTAATACACTGACAGAGGTCTAAAATCATCCTCTGACCAATGTGAGACTATGGGAGGCAAAATGAAACAAGGGAATAAAAGAAGTTCCAGTTCAGAGAAGGGGAATGGAAATCTACCTGCAGTGGATAAAAGATATGAAGCTGCAAAATGAGCTCTGCAAGGGGCACAGGGTTGAGTGGTTAACAGTTTTGTCAAGCTTTGTGCATGGCCCCTTGTGCTGTGTTTTAGGTTTGTTTTGATTTTTTTAAGAAAGAACATTCAAGTGATTCTGAGTTATTTCTAAATTTCTGTTCCCAAAAACTGGTTGAATTCAAGTCCCTTTCCTTTCTACTGAGGTATATTATTTATAGGAAGAACAAAAGGAAGCTGATAAAATCAATCTTGTCTGCTGAGAAGAAAAACTACACAATACTAAAATCTTTAAGAGTTAATATTTTCTTCAAAGGATTCATTTACATTACTATGGCTCACAGGTCACTGCCCATCAAATGTATAAGGTGCTCTTTATGAGTTAAGTTCTTGCTTTGCCCTTCGCATCTCTAAATGTGAACATGCCTCTAACTCCATCCTGCTCCCCAGGTGGCTCTGGGCAGGCAATTTTGGAAGCACCTTGGAGCTAGTTACAAATGCAGAACCTCAGGCTTCAGCCTAGGCATTTGCTAAGCACAATCTGGGCTTTTCTCTTTTTTTTTTTTAAAAAAAAAGAGGGTCACACTATGTTGGCCCATGCTGGCCTCGAACTCACAGTGATCCTCCTGCCTCAGCTTCCCAAGTGCTTGCATTACAGGTATGCACCACCACATCCAGCTTAAGTGAAATCTTTTTTACAATTTTTTTAAATGAAATCTTAAAAAACGTTTATTATTTTAAAATCATTTAAGGCCATTCTCACAGCTTTGCTAAGGCAGTTTTCCTTATACTACACTGTACACTACACTGTATGCCCACCTATAAGTCCTCTTTATTGTTTTTATTAACTAGAAAACTTAGGAAAGTAAACCTTATACTTGTACTAAATCCTTTCAAAAAATAAACCCAAAGTCTTTTTGTAGGATGTCTGCAATGCTAGTAGGAGTTTTTTAATCTATTTCATGCCATATTGCCAGTTTCTATTTATAAACATTTATACCATAAACAAAAATAAAAGCCAGTATCCACATCAGAGCAAGGGTACCAAATGAGCAACAGAAAGTCAAATGAAGAATACAACACGCAGTACACACACACAGAGCCAACTTCCAGGGCTAAATTATATGCAAAATTATTCTTGGGGATACAATATTATATATTCTCATAAAAGGTAAATGCTTTTACCTTTAAAATTTTTATTGTCCACTTAATGTTTTTATTAATGTTGTATCTATGGGTCACGGATATAGCTCAGTGGCATAAGTGCCTGCAATCCCCAGTACCACAAAAAAAATAAAGCATCCCAATTTTAGACTAAAATGATTCATGCTCATTTGAAGGAATGAGATGTTCTCCCTCGCGTATCAGTCACTGTGCTCAGCACTTCACATACCTTGTAATGTTTAGGCCTCATCACAATCTTAGGAGGGAAGCACTACTTCAGTTGCTTTATTGATACGTGTGTAAATTACACATAGCAAGACCCTTTTCTTCTCCTCCTCAGGCAGCAGCCCCTTCTCCATAGGAAAGGACTGTATGAGGTGTAATGAAAAAACCACGTACCTGATTAAATTTTAAAAAAACTTATTACAGTAATAGACACATTACCATCAATTCCCTTCAAAATCCTCCCCCTCACTTCAAACACATATCCCATTGTTGTCACTTTCTGAAGCAGTCTTCAGTTCCTCTAAGTCTCTTCAGTTGTGCTGTCCTGGCTGGTTTGATGTTCGAATCAATTCAAAACATTTACCTTTCCTTTTGACTTTGGAGAAGAGCTGAAAGTTAAACAGTACTATGACTAACAAATAAAGGGGAAAAGGCCACATCATGCTTTTACAACACTGCCTGTCAATTAAAGGACACACCACAAACATGTTCACTGTATTTGATTGGACCTTGTAAAAAAGACTCACAAAAAAAAGGACTTTCAGCATTGTGTTAGAAAGTGGCAGGAACAATGGGATAGATGGAGTATTTTGAGAAGAATCAATGGAACGTGTTTTTTACTATAATAAACTTAAATTTTAACCATTCGCCATAATTTCAAAATCACTTTTGTACTCAATTCTAGCACACAGACTAGCTTTACTTGTTTGCTGAAACTGATAGAAATACAACTATATACCATATGTCTTGTAAAGCATGTTTTCTTTTTTTAATGGAGGAATTCTAGCAGAGTCAATAAGAAAGGACTATTTGCATAAGAGAACAGAATGAGAAATACCTAGGAGACAGGGCTTAGAGGGGAACTGTAGGAGGTTATGAAAGCAGCTGGAAAACTGGGCCTTTCTGAAGGTGTACAGCCTTCAATGCCAGGCAAGGATTTAATGTTATCCTCCAGGTAGCACTAATGTAAAAATAATCTAAAAATGCTTAAGGAGATGAGTATTAACAAGAAAGACACCTCAGGAAAAGGGAGCAGCTTGCCTAGAACAAAGAAGGAAACTGCAGGCAACAGGGGTAAGGATGAAATGGTGAAGGCCACTGTGGGGAGGAAAACGAGGAGGAGCCCCAGGAAGCTGCACAGCGATGCTCCACCCCGTGCAGACAGGGGAGCTGAATGGCGTTCCTAGGGAAACAATGGTGGTGGCGCATACTCTTCATCCCATGAGGAACTAAGCAGGGAAAGCCAGGTTCAGGTGAGAGGGCAAGTTTAAGGTTTCAGGAAGCTATTCGGTCCCCACTGACTTGACAGATCTTACAGAGGCTCAGGATAAGAAGAAATATGGACATGGGAAGTAAAAAGTAAGACAGCCAGAATTCAAAAAACTCCTCTGTGCAGAGGTAACATGAACCCAGTAAGAGAGGGACCATCAAGAAAACCACACAGAACTGAACCTTGGTGAACATTCACACGAAATAAAACTTTAAAAAATAAAACAGCATGCAAGACGAAGATAACATTATGCAATGTATTAAATATTCAAACAAAACCCTCCTGTACACACACACACACACACACACACACACACACAGAGCCATCACTACATAAATTTAACAAAAATTCCTATGTAAGGGCTACTGTATTCAATTTAAAAATTTAAAACTGCTAGTTCAGATGATCCCAGGAAACACAAGGTACTTTAGAAGTGTCATTAACTCTTTCCAGTTTCTTCTAGGTATTACTTTGTAAATTACTGACTGGGTATGCTAAACTTAGTAAATGACTGTTTAGGTAGAATAAATAGTAGCCTAGTACTTTCAGAGTTAATAGGGTTTCCAACTGTCTCATCTAATCCTAACACGCTTCTGACACACAAGACTAACTCAATCTGCATGTTGCCGAGAGTAATGCAAAGGCAGGCCACTATATCAGGCATTCACATTTCTGTTCAAGTTAGATTTAATAGACCTTTATTTAAACTTCTCAATCATAAATAATCAATAGTGTACCTTTTTGGATGTTGGCAAAGTAATTTTTTTTAAATATGAGCCTTTATACTTCGTTATACTAACATTATCTCACTGCTACAGACTACAGTGCAGTATCTCTCTCCCCTCTTGCATTCATCTTTCCCTTTCAAAAGACTCC